>JABUQX010098023.1:27500-42500 GCA_015478945.1 Trachelipus rathkii | reverse complement strand
CCAGCCGCGTTCCCGCCGCGCGTGCGCCCGCAGGCGCAATATTTTCCGCCCGCCGCCCAACGCGGGCGCCCGCAGGCGCAATATTTCCGCGCTTTCCCGCCCACCGCTGGCGCACGCAGCGCAATATTCCGCGCGAATTGAAAATATAATACTACGATCATTCATTTTTTATTTCATACTAAACATTTTTTATTAAAAAACATTTTCGCGAACCTAAAACTGTAACTCATTAAAGACCTTATTATTTAAACACATATATTTATAACTTATTTTCTTTATATTTTTACTTATACTTTAATTTATAAATGGTTTTTAAAAATTGTATTAAGAAGAAAAAACCAGAGTGGCTGATATATAATCATTTTATTTTACTACAATTGTACGAAATTTTACTAAAAAACATATATTTTACAGACCTTAAAGCAAGTTAAATCAGTAAATCAATAGAGGTGGTAACATAATTAAATATAAAAAAAAAACATCAAAGGGATTAGTATGCTTTTGCTTTTACTGCTGTTACTGCTTAACTCATGTTTACTGCTTAACTCAATATGTTTTACTGCTTTAACTCAATATATTGTATAACATAGCATTACCTTAAGCAGTAAATCGGTTAAATCAATAGAGGTGTGAACTAACACCAAGGGGGGATTAGTATGCTTTTGTTTTACTGTTCTTAACTGTCATGTTTTACTTGCTTTAACTCATATTTTTTACTGCTTTAACTCATATATTTATTACATTACATACCTTAAAGCAGTAAATCAGGAAATCAGTAAAGTTTAACCTAGCAACCAAAGGGGATTAGTATGCTTTGTTTTACTGTTTTACCTGCTTTAACTCACATGTTTACTGCTTTAACTCATATATGTTTTACTGCTTAACTCATATGTTTTACTGCTTTAACTCATATGTTTTACGGCTTTAACTCATATCATTTATTAACATTATGTTTTTTATTTTGTTTTTAATTACTTTTTTATTTTATTTATTATTATTTTATTTATTTTTATTAATTATTTTATTATTTTTATTATTTTTATGTTTATTTTATTATTATACGTAATGTTATTTACTTCATGCCTATTGTTATTAATATTTAGAACACACATACACACACACACACACACACGCACACACACACGCACACTCACTTACACATATAACGTATAATTTATTAAAACATTTTATTTTTATTTTTATTATTATACTTAGTGTTATTTACTTCGTGCCTATTGTTATTATTATTTAGAACACACATACACACACACACACACACACACACACACACTTACACACATAACGTATAATTTATTAAACATTTTATGTTTTTAATTAATACACGTACATTTATATTACTCATTCAAATATAACTAAAATTATTTCAAAGTTTCTTAAAACTTCTATAATAAATCAATCATTATCTTTGAACAAAGAATTTATTATTAACTGTTAATACTTTTTGTTTATAAATTTTATAACTATCAAGTTTTAAAATAATTTTTACTAAAATTTTATGAAATTTTATTAAAAACATATATTTTACGTACCTTAAAGCAATAAATCAGTAAATCAGTAAGGTCAGCCCCTAGCACCCCTCTACACCAAGCTATGCCACGTTTTGTTCTATTGCGTACTGCCTTTTACATCGATCTTGAGCCATGTAATAAGTATTAAATAACAATTAAGTTCTTCTCTGCTAAATAACATGTATTTTATTAAAATCATTCTAGGTTTTTATTTAAAAATAACAATTATTCACTTACATTTATATTATTCGCTCAATGTTAACTAAAAATATTTCAAAGTTTTTTTAAATAATTTGGATTTTCTTTATTATTATCTATGTACATTGACAATAAAACACGAGAAAACACAACAACCCGCACTCCTTACAGATACGAAACTGACCTCTTTTTGTAAAATGTGTTGAAATAAACTAACGTTAGGCCTAAATTTAGGCCTAAATTTAGGATAAGCCCGGGGCGATTTAGGGCTAATACCAGGTCAAAATATATTTCAAACTGACCTCTTTCCGTAAATGTGGTGCAAAAACTACGTTAGGCCTAAATTTAGGCATAAATTAGGATAAATCTTTTTTGTATCCCGGGCTGAAGCCTAATACCGGGTCAAAAAGTAATTCCAGTTATAGACAAGAATCGAGAATCAATGTTTATTATTATTTTTATAAATATATTCAAACTGAAACATGCTGGATCGGAAAGATCCTTTAAGCAGGTAAGAAGGGAATGTTTACCTTTCTTGTGAGTGGACGGAGTATCGCTTATCTCTATATGAGCTCGTATGTGATTGGCCGAGAAATTATTTTTTCGCTTTCTGCCTTTTAGGTATGTAAAAAACTTGTTTTTTCATATCCAGAGCCTTATCTGGGATTGGGTGAAAATTATCTTAGTTCTTTAAACTTATATTTGAGAAGGTATGTTTTAGATCCAAACTCATTTTAAAATCATACTCGTTTTGGCTGTTAAGCGGTGCACAAGTTCTCTGATTTGTAATAAAAGTGTTCTATTTTCACTTAGTGTATATCATGATTCACCTTAACAGGTATACCTCAATACAAAACATTGTCCAGTGGGAAATCAAGATCCCCGGAAGTAGGGTTTCATTCTTATATAAAAGAAAGCCCATGGATTTGAATTTTTCAAGTGTGCTACCCAATCACCATGTTATAATACCAAGCGTATTTTCGTGAGTCCAGATGAATTAACTTTGTATATGTATCACACTGAAGAGTGGCTTACAGAATACTTTAAACCAAGCTCAGCTTTAAACTGGACCGAAACAGTTATTAACCTGTGCGAAGAAACCAGCGATAAGCAACTTACTCTATCATTTTATAAACATCAAAACATAATCAGTTTGGAAGTTAGATTATGGGAGAGAAATAATGAAACAGCCGTATTTGAACCTACATCATTTGGATTCTACATTTCAGCTGTATTAGGCCTGAAATGTAGAATCCAAATGATGTAGGTTCAAATACGGCTGTTTTAAATAAAAACCTAGAATGATTTTAATAAAATACATGTTATGTTAACCGAGAAGAACTTATTTTGTTATTTTATACTTATTACATGGCTAAAGATGATGTAAAGCAGTAAGTCAATAAACAAAACGTGGCTAGCTTGGTGTAGAGGAGTGCTAGGGGCTTGCCTTACTGATTTACTGATGTATGCTTTTAGGTACCCGTTAAAATATATGTTTTTAATAAAAATTTCATTAAAATTTTAGTAAAAATTATTTTAAAAACTTGATAGTTATAATTTATAATTAAAAAGTATTAACAGTTAATAAATTCTTTGTCACAAAGATAATGATTGATTTATTTTAGAAGTTTTAAGAAACTTTGAAATAATTTTAGTTATATTTGAATGAGTAATATAAATGTACGTGTTTAATTAAAACATAAAATGTTTTAATAAATTATACGTTATATGTGGTGTAAGTGAGTGGGCGTGTGTGTGTGTGTGTGTGTGTGTGTGTGTGTTCTAAATAATAATAACAATAGGCATTAAGTAAATAATAAAAGTTATAATAATAAAAATAAAACATAAAATGTTTTATAAATTATACGTTATATGTGTAAGTGAGTGTGTGTGTGTGTGTGTGTGTGTGTGTACTTGTGTTCTAAATAACAATAACAATAGGTATGAAGTAAATAACACTAAGTATAATAATAAAAAAATAAAAATAAAATAATAAAAATAATAAAATAATAATAAAAATAAATAAAAATAATAAAAAAAAATAAATAAAAAGTAATTAATACAAAATAAAAAACATAATGTTAATAAATAATTAGTGAAAGCAGTAAAACATATGAGTTAAAGCAGTAAAAAATATAATGAGTTAAAGCAGTTGTAAAAAATTAGTTTAAAGCAGTTTAAAACATGAGTTAAAGCAGTAAACCAGTAAAACAAAAGCATACTAATCCCCTTTGTTGCTAGTAACACCTCTATTTGATTTACTGAAGTTACTGCTTTAAGGTATAGGAATGTATAATAAATATATGAGATTAAAAGCAAGTTAAAACATTATGAGTTAAGCAGTAAAACATGAGGTTAAAGCAGTAAAACACAAGTTAAAGCCCCTTGGTGGTAGGTCACACCTCTATTGATTTACATGATTTACTGCTTTAAGGTATTGTAATGTTAATAAATATATGGGTTAAAGCAGTAAAACAAATATATGAGTTAAAACAATAAAACATGAGTTAAAGCAGTAAAAGGCAGTAAAACAAAAGCATACTTAATCCCTTTTGTTGCAAGGTAACACCTCTATTGATTTTACTGATTTACTGCTTTAAAAGCAGTAAACTATTACGCTTTATTAGTAAAATTTGCGTACAATTGTTAGTAAAATAAAATGATTATATTTCAGACCACTCTTGTTTTTTCTTCTTACATACAATTTTTAAAAATATAAATTAAAAAGTATTAATTAAAAAATATAAAGAAAAATAATGTAATAAATATATGTGTTAAAATAAATCAGGTACTGTATGAGTATACAGTTTAGGTCGCAGAGAATGTTTTTAATAAAAAATGGTTAAGTATGAAATAAAAATGAATGACTCGTAGTAATATATTTTTTCATCGCGCGGGGAATATTGCGCCTGCGGGGCGCACCCGGCGGGCGGGAACGCCGAAAATATTGCGCCTGCGGGCGCACCCGGCGGCGCGGGAACCCGGAAATATTGCGCCTGCGGCACACGCGGCGCCGGGAACGCGAGCTGGGTTGGCTGTCTTTAGCGCGGAGGGCGCACGGCGCGCCCTGTGGGTTTAGTTATGATCTAGGGGAAAAGAGATTAATATTAACTCTGTTCTATGAAGTTTCAATACATCAAAGTTGAGGCAGACAATGCTGCAGCATCAATGCTGAGGCACAATGCTGAGGCATCAAAGTTAAGGCATCAAAGTTGAGGCATAAAAATATCGAGTGTGTGAGTGTAAGTGTATTATGGGCTAGTTGTAAGTGTATATGGGGCTGTGTAGCGCTTTATAAGTGTCATAGGTGTTGTATGTATGTAAGGTGAAAGTGTCTATGGTGAGGGTGAGTGTAAGTGTATATGGTTAGTGTAAGGGTCTATGGAGAGTGTAAGTTGCTTATAAGTGTCATAGTGTGTAAAAGTGTCATAGTGAATGGTGTATAAGTGTCATAGTGTATGTGTTTATAAGTGTCGTGCAAGTAAGTATATATATAACATTATATATATATAATATATATATATATATATAATATATTATATATATATATATATATATATATATATATATATATATATATATATATATATAATATATATATATTATATATATATATATATATATATATATATATAATATATATATATATATATTATATATAGGCGTATAAGTGATAGGAACCCGACTGAACCGTTTAGTAGGAAGCATCCTAGCAGCTTGTAAATATACACAAATCGATTCCTCATACCATATAACCTAGGGGTAGACACCCATATAGGGCTATTCTAGCTCAGGGGAGGCTAGAAAAGGCTTCAAAAAAGTGGCACCCAGTTGGCACTATGTGGCACTCAGTTGCCCTATGTGGCACTCACTTGGCACTTATGTGGCACTCACTTGGCACTATGCGGCACCATTGCACTCATTGGCACTCATTGGCACTCACTTTGGCACTCCACCTGGCACTCATCTTAAATATCATAGAACACTAATACGAACATCCCTAGATACTCCTTACGGTGACTGGAGACCATTAAAGTTGAACCATCAATAAATCTGAGTCATCAAAAAAGCTACAAGCTCGAAAAAGAACTGAGGCATCAAAATTGTACCCTGGAATACAAAAGATTGACCAAAAAAATTTGCGAGTTCTCAAAATTGCCCTAGAATACAAAAGGTTGGGCTAAAAATTAAGGCTGCCGAAAAATTAGGGATGCCAAAAATTAGGGTTGGCAAAATTGACCCATGAAGACCAAAGGGTTGGCAGTGTGTTTGCACGTGTGTATATAAGTGTAAATGTAAGTGTAAGTATCTATTAAGTGAGGTCAAGTGTCATAGTGAATTATGTATAAGTGGTAAGTGTGTGATGTGTGTGTGTGTGTGTGTGTGTGTGTGTGTGTGTGTGTGTGTGTGTGTGTGATGTGTGTGTGGGGGGGGGGGGGAACGGGGGTGGTATTTGTTGGGGTAAGAAAATCTGGGGTGTGTAAGGTAATTCTGTGTGTTGGTAATGTAAATCTGTGTTGTGAGTGTAAGTAAATCGTGTGTGTTAAGTAAATCTGTGTGTGTAAGTTAATCTGTGTGTGAATGTGTGAGTGTAAGTAAATATGTGTGTTGTAAGAAAGGCTGTGTTGAGTGTGTAAAGTAAAATCTGTGTGTGTAAAAATCTGGGTGTGTGAGGTGTAAGGTAAATCTGTGTGTGTAAGTAAATCTGTGAGTATATATATTATATATATAATATATATATATATATATATATATATATATATATATATATATATATATATATATATATATATATATATATATATATATATATATATATATACGTAGCCACGTGGGTGTGTGTGTGTGTGTGTGTGTGTGTGTGTGTGTGTGTGTGTGTGTGTGTGTGTGTGTGTGAAAATTGTACCGTAGAATACACAAGGGGTGACCGAAAAATTTGGGTTCTCAAAATTGCACCCTGGAAGACCAAAGGGTTGACCAAAAAATTAGGGTTGCCAAAAAATTAGGGTTGGCCAAAAATTAGGGTGGGCCAAAATTGACCCATGGAAGACCAAAGGGTTGGTCGAAAAAATTAGGGTTGCCAAAAAATTAGGGTCGGCCAAAAATTAGGGTGGGCCAAAATTGACCCATGGAAGACCAAAGGGTTGGTCGCAAAAATTAGGTGCCAAAAAATTAGGGTCGGCCAAAAATTAGGGAGGGCCAAAATTAACCCATGGAAGACCAAAGGGTTGGTCGAAAAAATTAGGGTGGGACACGTACAACGGTTGCTCCGCAACCGTTTGGCACAACCCTTCTTCGAAAGGTTGCCAAAAATTAGGGTTGCCAAAAAATTAGGGTTGCCAAAAAATTAGGGTTGCCAAAATTGCACCCTGGAATACAAAAGGGTTGGCCGAAAAATTTGGGTTCTCAAAAAGGTACAAGGCCAAAAAAGGTCAAGGTCAAAAAAGGTCAAGGCCAAAAAAAGGTCAAGGCCAAAAAAGTTCAAGGCCAGGTAAAAATTTGTGCCAAAAAATGCGGTTTGCCCAAATGTTAGGGTGGGGTAAAAGAGGCCTAGGGGTATCAAGGTCAGGGGGGGTAAAAGCGACCGTGCTCCGGAATGTAGGCCCTACTACTGGCATTAGTTAAGTAATAAAGATTCTTCAATTTTTATCCTTTACACTAGTAAAATAATAAAGTTAGAATGATTTTACAGATCAGTTTGGATTTGTAAAGGGAAAAAGAGCATGAGGTCATATTCGTCGTGAAAATGATGACAACCTTTAAACTAGTCAAATGTAGGGGCCTGTTTAAATCTGAGATGGAAGATTTCTTGAAGAGAATGAGTAGCAAATGTAAAGATGGGTGAAAATATGATCACTTAAAATGAAATAATAATACCTAAAATGAAAAATCAACGGTATGTGCAATTTATTTAGGAAGTATATTTCTTGCTGGAATTATGGGGAAAAAATCTGTCAAGAAAACCTAGCATAACATGCGCGATGACGGGTAAAATTTGAAATGTATAGGTACATTAAACTGGAAAATTAAAGAGAAAGAGAGAGAGAGAGAGAGAGAGAGAGAGAGAGAGAGAGAGAGAGAGAGAGAGAGAGAGAGAGAGAGAGAGAGAGAGAGAGAGAGAGAGAGAGAGAGAGAGAGAGAGAGAGAGAGAGGTTAATTTTAAAGATGGGGTACATTTGTGAGAGAATGTTGAAGTATGATAAATCTGCAGGTGTAGATAGAATTACAGGTGAGATAGATGATCAAGAATGGAGGCGAGATGTGATTAACTGGATATGAAAGATGTGTAACAAAGCGTTTATGGGGGGTATAGTTCCTAAGGATTGGAGGAGAATAGTAATAGTACCCTTATATAAGGTAAAGGAGATAAAGGGAATTGTAAGAATTATATAGGAATTATTTTATTGATTGTTGCAGAAAAGATATATGCTTTTAATTTGGTTGAAAAAATTTTGTCGAGTGACTGAGGGACTGACTGGTGAAGAACAAGGTAATTTATAAGTAGTAGATGGTTTGTAGATGAAATTTTCAAATTGATACAATTTAGATGAAAGAAAAAAGACTAAATTGTTTTAAAGTTTTATGAACTTGCAATAAGGGGATGACATTATTACTTGGAAGGTTTGTGGCAGGTTTTAGTGATAAATGGTATTTGTGGCAGGCTTCCGAATGGAATCAAAAGTATGTATGTCGGTAGCGAAATTTGTGCAAGAATAAATGGAGAGGAGATTGAATGGTTTATTATTGATAGTGGAATGATGGAGGGATTTGTAATATATCCAAGGTTATTTTTTGTATATGGATAGAGCGTTGAGAGAATTATAGGTAGGAGTGGTAGGAGAGGATGTTAGACTGATGGAGAGAATATATATATATATATATATATATATTATATATATATATATTATATATATATATATATATATATTATATAAATATATAGAGAGATATATACTATATAATATATATATATATTATATATAATGGTATAGTAGTGCAGAGGGGCTTCACTCCGATTTTTAAATCACAAGATATACTCTAAAAACAAATAATAATGAAAAATAATGGAAAAAATGGGTGCTCTCTTTAGGAAATAAAATTACAGCCAGCCTCTCAAAGTTGTTAACAATCCCATAGACTTTTTCATTTTTGATCCATCCAGGTTAGGTCTCATTCAGCGCCTCTAGTTCAGGTTATGATAAGTTTCTGTTAAATATTACTATGACAAAATCTATGTAGAATTAACAATCTTAACATAAACTAAAATAGGATTGCCCAAAAAAGAGCAAGAGGCCACTATTATATTTATATATATATTTATATATATATTATAATAATATATATATATATATATATATAGTATAGTTTATTATATATATATATATAGTATATATTATATATATATATTATCATATGTAAGAAACCTATGGGAAAATTTTAAACTTTGAGAGGCTGCAACTTTTTGCTGTAAATACTGTAAATCATTTTTTTCACTTTTCTTCCTCTTATTATTATTTTTTTTAAGAGTGTATCCTGTGATTTAAAATTTTATTTTATTTTATAGAAAATCCTATGTGATTTTAATTCTACAGAGACTTTTTTCCTAAAGAGAGGACCCATTTTCGTTTTCATTATTCTTCATATAATTATTTTTTTTAGTACGTCCTGTGATTTTTAATAAAAATCGGGGGTGAAAGCCCTCTGCGCTGCTACTGACTACTATTACCGATATATATATCTATATATAGTATATAGTATATATATGAATATAGATATATATTAATATATATATCTAATATATATATATAGTTATATATATTATATATATATCTATATATATATATATATATATATATATAAAAGTTTTATTAAATTTTTAATATTAATATTATATATATATATATATATATATATTATAATTACTGGAATCCTCCAAAGAGATATCAATGAACTATTTTTACAGGATTGAAATAACTCCAAAAGTTGAAATAATGACGTGAGCATTAATATTTCTGAATGTCTTATCAAAGGTAACGACTGCAGAGTCGTCAGGCATACATTAAGACAACATTTCGTGTTTGAAAAAGAATGTCTCCTTCTCGCATTAGGCTTTTTCGATAACAAAAAGGTTATGTTTTTCTATGATGCTTTAATATATATATGTATATATGATATATAATATAGTAGTAATAGTATATATATATATTATATATATATATTATTATATATATATTAGTATTATATATATATATATATATATATATATATTATATATGTATATATATTATATATATAAATATATATATTATATATATACGTATAGGTATATATCTATATATATATATATATATATATATACTAGTATATATATATAGTTATATTTATATATATATATAGTATATATATATATATATTTTATATATAAAATATAAAAAGGGTGTATCGTTAATATTGCGAAAAAATTCAGTATGATATTCCTTGCATAAATATATAAGATAATGTGTCAATAAACATTTCGTCGAAACGCCTCGTTTCCAGATAACAAGGTAGTGAAGATTTAATGTGGGACATATCCTGAACTATATTCCACTTACCCGTCCGTGCACAATCTCAACTCTTTCATAATAAGCCAAATATAACCGTAGGAAAGGTTACCTACCTGTTAGTTTACTATTTTTTATTTACTAGTTCCTTATCTCGCTTCATTTATACATATACTAGTCCGTGGCGCGTCAAGTTCTGTGTCAAGTGTTGCCATAATTTTAAAATGAATTACACATAGAGTAAAATGTACGATATGCATTTTGGTTTACGGTCCGTACGAAACGATAATTCATTAGCGGCCATGCGTCTCTATGAAGAAATGTCCCTTAATCGTGTCATCCCCGCATCATACTATGGTTTGCACGTCTCTATCAACGTTTCTTAGAGAAACAGGAAGTTTTAAAAACTTCTAATGGAAACGGGAGAACTTCGCACAGTATAAACTCAGATGTCGAAGAACAGTTCTCTCGTCGCAAGAACTGGTGAGGACAGATCCTAACAACAAGTACCAGAAAGATTGGTGCAACACTACATGTAAGTCATTCGACAGTTTTCAGGGTATTAATTAAAAAATCAACTTCTGTACCCTTATCACATACAACGAGTGCAGGCACTTGTACCAACAGATTTTCCTGCAGAGTAGCTTTGTGTCGATGGAGATGCAACAGAAAATTGCAAGACATCTCCACCATTTACCAGAAAAAATTGATCCTCTCGATGATCGCAGGTTTTTCCAAAAGACAGCGTGCGTAATAAACTTCCAAGACAATCACATAATGGCTGATGAGAACCCCACATGCAATAGTTGAAGGCCGCCATCAACACCAGTTTTCATTGAATGTATGGTCGGAATTGTTGCGACCATTATGATAGGTCCATTATATTTACAGCTGAGCGCGGCTTACTGGAGATGTTTATGGCCAATTTCATTAATTTTTCTGCCTCTTCACAAGCTTCTTGTAAATCATCATTTACAATTAAATGATTGAAATGATGGCTAAAAGACAGTTCGCATTCTGCTCATTTCTTGTTTAGATTCTCGTTACTATTTGAACACTGTATATCCCCGCCGTTGAATATGTCGAGGAGGTACAGAACCTTGGGCTCCGCGGTCTCCACAGACCTAAATGCAATGGATTTCTTCTTGTGGGGTCACCTGAAAACCATTTTTTTTCTTTCCAAAGCCGCTCCAGTTCTGAGCTTTAAGGTTCCGTATATTTTCCTCTCGTGACACCATTTGCCACACACACGGTAAATTTGAACGTGCCCGCCAATCAATGCGTCGCAAGCATAGAGGCCTGTATTGCCGGCTTGGGGATGCTAATTTTCACATTTGTTATAACCTTAGTGCCCATTGCTTCGTACTATTTTTGTTGTGATACTTTTCTACGAGGTAATGTATGAATTCTTATAATTAAATAAATTGAAGAATTTGTTAATTACCTTTCAAATTTAGTTTAAGTTTATTGTAACTAAATGTTTAAATAGGTTTCAATCAACCTGTATCGTTGGAGAAACGGAGGCCGTTTTCGCTGGAAACGAAACACACATATTATTCATATTTTATGCAAAGGAATATATACTGAATTTTTTCGCAATATTAATGATCACCTATATATTTTCTATATAATATATTATATAGTATAATATATATAATATATCTATATATATATATATTATATATAGTATGATATATATATATTATATCTATATCTATATATATATATTATATATATAATATAAGAAGGCACCAAACGAACAAGCCTTTAGTTCCAATATTCAGAACAGAATTCGTGAGAAGCAATAGCATCCTCGTGCTACGGAGGGTGACTCAATGGTGGTGGAATACCAGAGGTCAACATCCTCGAGCACCTGTCATTGTAGTATCTATAGTAAAGAAATAGAGCATCAATGTCATTTCGCAGAGATAGAGGGAGGGTCAGGGGAGTAGAAAGTAGGGGACAGTTTATTAATCTTTTAGCTTTAGACTCAAGTCTATTAAAAGAATTTCGTAACTTGGCCCCCCCAAAAAAAAAAAAAAAGGAAATAGAAAAAGTTCTCCATACAAGGGCGGATAATAACTTTACATAGGTGGAGTAACTGTTCGGAAGAAAAAAAGTCCCGCAACCTGAATAGAACTCACAGTTTTTTTTAAAGCGACCTTAGCAACCGTTGTGATGTGAGATTTCCAAGAAATTTTATTGCTTATGTTAAGGCTAAGAATGTTTGTATTGTCCACAGGTGAGACGGAAGAGCCGTCAAAGAAGATAGGAAAGTTGGGAGTTGTTTTCTAGAGGGAAATGTGAAGAAGTTAGTTTTTAAAGAGTTGAACTTCACAAGATTGATGTGACTCCACCGGGAAATCCCATCCAGATCAGCAAGAATATAATCGGAATGCTGAAGACGAGAAACAACCCTAGAAGCGAAAGAGGGAGCAGATTTCAAATGAATGGAAAGTTGATTCATCGGCATAAGAATGAATAGAGTTAAATGAGCAACTAAGAAGATCGTTAATGAATAGTAAGAATAAAGTTGGAGATAAAACAGAACCTTGCGGAGCACCACAGTTAGCAGGAATGAAGAAGAGGTCGCTCCATCAACAAGTGCCGATATGGAACGATCTGATAGAAAACTAGACAAAAGGGAGGAAAAAGAAGAAGGAAACCAAAAGAAAGGAAGCTTAGAGAGTAGTAACGCATACCATACACGGTCAAAGGTTTTGGAGATGTCAAGCGCCACCACACATAACATAACTCACCATAGGACAGAAAACCATAAATCAGTGAGACAGGAAAAAATGCCTATAGTTGACCTCGAACGTCGAAATCTATACTGGTGATCTGAAGCTAGGGAATTTTATTCCAAATGATCCAGTAAATGAGAGTTGAGGAGTTTCAAAGATATTAGATAGAATACAAGTGAGATCTATAGGAGGATATATCCAAAGAGGGCAGTGTACTTTGTTTTGGTATCACGCTTAGACTAGCGAATAATATTCATCCAACGACTCCGAGTTGTCCAACGAAAATTAGCAAGAGTGATAGGAGAATGAGAGTTTTTCCATTTCTGATAAGCATTGCCTTTATTTTGAAAAGCATGAGAGCAAGTGCCATCGAACGACGGATTATGAAGAGAAAATTTGGTAGAAGATGGAATGAATCTGCTTATTCCTTCAGAGATTACGGCTCCTACTTTTTCAGCAGTCACCGAAGCATACTCCGATTAAAAACAGGATTCATACCAAGGGTAGGTAGCAAAGAAAGGACGCAATGCCCCCAACTAGGCCGATTAAAATGCGTTTAGAGCTAGGTGGAGCTGCTGAAGAGAATGTGTTATAATTAAGAGCTACAAGATTGTGGTCTGAGTTACCGATAGGAGGGAAAATTGTGTATTTGTAGAGAGAAGGTTACGTCGGGCTGCAGCCACCTTTAAAGTATTACGATTCTCTTAGGGTGTCTTAGAGAGAGTGTCCCCATCCCACATGATATTTTATTGCTGGTGGTGTCACCTTGTCATATACGAGGTTACGAATCCCTCCACCCCCGTAAGGGGATGCATCCCCCTCTTAAAGTTGCAATTTTTCAGCCCCCTTTAGGAGAGGTTAGAATAATCCTATCCCCTTGAAATTTGGCATCCTTATAGGCGGTGATATCACCTCCCCGTATGGGGATGCAGCCCCTTTAAAGTTTTAGGATCCCCTTAAGGTGTCTTAGAGTGTTCGTGTCTCCTACCCACGAGAGATTGAAGGGTGTTCTTTGACTATTTGAATAATCTTTCTTTTCTAAAGAGTAAATAGTAAGTCTTTGGATGTGTTTCTCATTTCATCAGAAGTGGAAATAAGAGGGATGTTTCTGAGAAAAGATAAGGTTGATAAGAGAGAACTTTGATTTTCCATAGTTGCTTGAACGATAATGGACCCATTCCTCATCAATTCCTAAAACTTTTTTAAGTGCATCGCTAAGAATTATGGTTCTTTGCTCAGTAAGAGCTTTGGAGGTGGTGAATTTTAATAAGTAATACACCTGGAATGTTGTGTCAGCTGGCAGTCCCAAAGGGAGAGCAGCATATGGGGTAAACAATTGAGATCGACTAGAACGGCGGGGCACCTTTTCGGGGTTACCCCGACAGTTTGGGCACCTTGGATGTCAAAAGCGTGCCAGGCTACTGATCGCTGGGATAGACAAAGGCCTTCCAGGTGAGGTGGAGGGAATCACGTCATTAATTTTTGAGATGCAGTTCAGAAAAGTAAGTCCATTAATCGTTGCGGGTTCGGTAATAGATATATTCATTAGGCTCCGAGGCAAATTAAAGTTTTCCATGGTATATTAAATCAAAAGGGTTCCTCCTTGGACCCTATTAGGTTTGTGCCAAGAGGAACGCGCTAAGCTGCGGGGAGTCTCTTATTATAGATGTTCCAGAGAGGGTAAGGGAAAAAATGCAAACTTGGTGCTAGGTCGTGTGGACCAAATCACGAACGGGTGATATGGTTCACACCCTTTCATCACAGATAACGCTAGGTGCCCCTCCCATAAGGTTGGGTGTCATCGGGGTTCATCTACCTCTCTACCAAAAAAAATAAAATAAAAAATAAATAAATAGAAATTGTGGTGGAGAAAGTGGAATAAAAAGAAGAAGCGAAAAATAAATTAACTTGAAAATTGAGGGGAAAAGATGAAGGCTAAAAGATTGCATTTGCTACAAGTGCAAATGCAAAAATTCGGAACAAATG
>JABUQX010098023.1:15000-25000 GCA_015478945.1 Trachelipus rathkii | reverse complement strand
ATGGATTTATTTCAAATTTATAGTTATCTATTTTATTTATTTAAAATATTTATTTTATTGTAGGTATACTTTGGCGATTCAATAGAGTGTACTTCCCTACCGAGCACCAAGTTTTATGAGATGAGTTCTCTAACTCTTACTAAAAAAGAATGTTTCTTTAATACAAGTGGACGTCCCTTTATCGTTCTTTTTATATATATATTTTCTTATTTCGCATTACTTTTATTGTCAAACTTCTGTCATTTTCTTTGTAACTTTTCCTCCAATTTAGAATTTAAGTTTTTTTTTCTTCTTCTTCTTTTTTAGCAACAGCAACTTTGTATTTGGTAACTTTATATTATTTTAATTATGTTCTTCTATTTACTATCGAATATTTTCGTTCTTATATATATATATATTTTATGATTGTTGTCTGTGTTTCTTGTTTTTGCTTAAGACGAGTGCCGAATCAAAGGTTGCGTTGTATTATATTCTTTCTTGCAGCCCTGGTGGTAAGAATTACGGGAAAATATAAACTGCGAAATTTCACAGTAAATAATCTATGCTACCTATTTTTATAATTATTAAGTATTGAATGCTACTGTATTCTAAGCTCAATTATTTATGGCGACTTTGCTGAAACTCTCATCTATTCACTGTACCTTTTTTGGAAACTCTTGCACATTTATGAGGACTTTGTTGTAAAATCTTACCTACTTATTGCAACTTATTGAAATTTCTCATTTATTAACTCCCACTTTGTTGGGAACCTGTCACATATTTATTACGACTATGTTGAAATTTTTAAGAAATGTGACTTTTTTAAGAAATTTCACATATTTATAGAGACTTTTTAGGGGGGTGGGTGAATCTCACATACTAATTATAAATTTGTTGGAGACCTTCACCTAATCATTGCGATTTTTAGAAATTATAATTGTTGAAACCTTTTCATTAAAATTATATTTATTTGATAGAATAGTTTTATAAGTACAAAGATTTTACGAAGCTTTTTCTCCTTGAATGAGGTAACGTTTATATACGCTTTTTGTTTATGTTTTAATTTTTAATTCCGTTACTTCTTTATGCTGTAACACTATTAGAAATTTTATGATGGATTTGCCCGTGAGTTGTGGTGACAACTATATAATATATATATATATATATATATATATTATATATATATATATATATTATATATATATATATATATAATATATATATATTATATATATATATATATATATATATATATATATATATATATATATATATGACGAGAAAAATTTCACTTGTGGCAGAACTCGAACCATCGCCAACAGCGTCTCCGTTAGACAATGTACAGAACTTTATACCAATAGTTCGATCCGCTTCCCAAAAAAAGAGGCAATCCATCTCGGAGCAGTGGTTTCAAGTCTCCTGCTTCGATATCACCGTTTGAAACTCTTTAATTATTTTAAGATCCATAGAAGATGTTGGAAACCTCTGATGGGGCTAACACGGCATTCTGCTGGGTACTTGGTCTCATTATTGCAAAGTTGTCTCAAAAGCCTGTTGCTGCCCATGGTCGCATTGCTAATATTTTAGTTGGTTGTTCCTGTGAACCCAAGGAACAGCCAACAAAAATGCCGTGTACCATAGAGGTATTCAAGCACCTTGTTATGGCATCTAAACATAAGTACCGAGTTCAAAGCAGTAATATCGAAGCAGGAGGCTTGAAAACTGCTCCGAGATGGCTTCTTTTTTTGGGGAGAAGATCAGACTAGTGGTAGAACGTCTGCATATTGGTATAATTGGCGGATGCTGTTTGCGATGGTTAGGTCCTGCCAACAGTGGAAATTTTTCTTTCGTTTTTATTATGTAAATTTTGTAGCAACAAGAGCTGTTGTTTCCTATGTCTGGCGTTTGCTTGACTTTGGGTTTGGTTGCTCCTGTAACCCAGGACCAACCCCAGGAGAATGCATTGTAGCCTCAGAGGAAATTCCAATCAACCCTTATTTATATTTATAATATATATATATATATATATTATATATATATATATTATATATTATATAATATATATATATATATATATATATATATATATTATATATATATATATATATATATATACTTATATTATATAATATATATATATATATATATATATATATATTATATATATATATATTTATATATATATATATATATATATATATATATATATTATATTATATATATATATATATATATATATATATATAATATATATATATATATATATATATATATTATATATATATATATATATATATATATATATCCATCTACTGGAAGATTTGTAAATGACGAAAAATGTGAGCCTCTGTTTTGGAAATTTAGACCTAGTTCGAACAGTCCCATTAATTTTATCATTAAGAGTTTCTATAAGAACGACGAGGATCCTTTTTGTTTCCAGTTGCTTGAAGAGAACATCACAACAAAGAGATCATGAAGAGGCCACGTGTAATGCTGGCGAAATATAGTGAGCAATACCTCAGTAAATAAAGATTTTTCCATGTTTTAATAATATATTAAAGTTTTATTTTATTAAGTGTGTGTGTATAACAATAAAGGGCATCTGCCATATAAATACAACTAAGAACACCTGCTATTGCTTTTGGATCAGATGTGTCTCCTGAAAAAAATATATATTAATAAATAATGGGAGCCATCCCCCCCCCCAACATCAAAAGCCTCACACGAAAGCCTCCAGATTAACCAAAGCGCCTCGCCTGTTATTCTATCCAATAGTTGCAAAACTGTAATATGAATCAATGTGTAAGTTTATAATGAAGATAGTTGTGTTATCAGCAAAAGAAAGAAAACCAGAGAGGAATGAACGAAGAGAATAATTTTTATACCACTTTATTTTTTCCCTTTAACGGTTATTATTTATATATTACTGAAGAGTATTCACTAACTTAATTCAATGCACTTCGTGCACTCAATTGCAAATTCAACTCTAATATTTATATTATTTAATTATTATATTAATTTAATTTAATATTAAATATTAATATTAATATTATATTAATATTAAATATTAATATTAATTTTTACATTAATATTATTATTAATAAAAATTTCACTAGAATTTAATAAAATATGACTTACCTTCCAATATTTTCATGTTAAGGTATTAATACCCATTGCTACTTCAACAAATTGTTATGCAAATAATAGTTTCTGTCAACGTTCAAATTAGGTTTGTCATCTGTATTCTGCCAATGATGGACAGCTCCGTTTAAACCGCTATAAAAGTCCTGTCTCTCTAACTAAAGCCAGATTAAGACGAAATGGTAAGAGAATTAGGTTAAACAGATTGTAGGTAATTTTTTAATATGAATGTAAAATTTAGCTGCGGGAAATTCAAAACATCAAGTTGACACGTGGGTCCCTAACTTATAAATTATGCCAAAGAATGAGTTGGTCAAATTTGACAATCTTGAGTCGTTTGTTTTTGTTTTTTTTTTGGCATTTTTTTCACTCTTTTTGTCTTTTGATAAAGTTTTTTTAAATCCAGTGAACTGATTTTTTTTTCTGATGTATTTTTATCCACACTCAGTTTAGTACTTGTAAATTTCTAATAATATCTTTTATTTACCAAAGCGTAATAAACGATTGACGAATTTTGAACTTTTCAATTAAATGACGATAAAACTTATGAATTTCTCGAAATTCATTAAAGAATTGGTAAACTGTACCATTTCAACATACATACATATAGCGGTATATATTATATATATATATATATATATATATATATATATATATATATTATATATATATATATATATATATATATATATATATTATATAATATATATATATATATATAATTTATATAATATATTAAATAATATAATTTTAATTAATATATTTATATATTATATATATAATATATATAACTAGTTACATAATTTCTAAGGGCAGTTTTTGTTTTTGTTTTTGCTTTTTTTTATTTTCATGCGATTCCTATTAAAATTTTCAGGATAATATATAGAACTCAACGAGATAAGCAGTTTTTTATTTAATGCAATTAATCTGTATCCACAAATCATTTGAAACTACCACTCATATCGTGTTTCAAAAAATAAGACTCCTATAAACCCTTGGTCGACTGAAATGACCCTGAAATTTTAACTGTACAATGTTAGTTCTATTCAAAAATTTCTCCTGGATGAAATTTTGATATCCTTTTCAAATGTTTTTGAATCCCGATTATAGGAGTTTTGCAAGAAAATTTAATATAAATCGTAATTACCTTTTATTTGTTTAAATATTACATCTCAATTTTTTTAATGAAATTTTCAAGGATATAAATATTTCAAACAAGTTACAAACAGTTTGATTTTAGGTCAATTTCAGTATATCCCCGTTTGATCCATACCATTCATAACCTATTTTTCAAAATATAACGCAAATATCCCTTGGTCGCTATGACCTTAAAGTTGAAATATACAATGGTATATCAATTTACAAAAGTTCTCTTGGGATGGAATTTTGATATTTTCTTAGAAAAAATTTTTAGTATACCCATTTATGAAGGTAGGTCCCTTAAAATTTTATGAATTTTTGCACATACTTGTTTAAATGGGCATGTAAAATATTTCGGAGAAGATATCAAAATTACGCGCTAGGAGAATTTTGTAAATAATATACTTGCAATTTTTTAAAATTTAAAGTCATTTTGGACAAGGGTTTTTGCGTTAATATTTGAAAAATGGGTATGAAATGAGTATGGGTCAAACGGTTTTGGTATATAGAAAATTACCCTAAATCGAATTTGGTGTCATATTTTTGAAATATATATATATAATATATAATATATATATATATATATTATATATATATATATATATATATAAAACAAAATATAGATAATATAAATAGTTATATATTATTATATATATTCCCATATATTTAATACTTATAATATAGAATCTTTGTTTCTCAAATCCATGAATCCTTTGGTCTGAGAGTCCGCTTCAATAAGAACGAAATCATTCATCTCCTCAACGTTCATCCTCATTTTTTTTTTGGAACTAATGGGTTGTTCACTATTCTCTATAAAAAGTAATAAATCCATTAGTGAATATTAAAAAAAATCATATAATGTTTTTATATAAAATATAGGATTCGGTTTTTTGAAACGTGTATGATGGTCATGGGTCAAACGTTGGGTTATACAGAAAATTTGCCCTAAAATAAAACTTGCCTATCTTTTTGAGTTTTATATACCCTGAGATTTCATAAGAATCGAATGAATATTAAACAAATTAGAGAGACTTAACTGATTTTTCATGAGAAATCGGTATCCCTTCCTTGCGAAAGTTAATTCTTTCAACAAAATTTTAATTAATAAAACAAGAATTTCCCTTACCTAAAAGTTGTTAGTCGAAACGCAGAAAGTAAGGTAACGTACTTTCAGTATAATCTTTTGGGGGGCCATATTTCTCTCAAGGACCTTACAATTCTTTTACAACAGAGGGTATTCTTTCAAAATATTTGAAGAAAAGGAAAACTTTCTTCCAAAAAAATTTATCTTGGGGTTTCTAGACTAGTTTGCTTCGTAAAATGGTACGTTATAATTATTATTAAGTACAACGATATATCGAACGTAAAAATAATTTATTGAACCAAATAAGTTCTATCCAATGTGACGCTGAACCAAAACTGAATTGAAAATTCAAACACGACGGAAATGATCCAAAGCTGTTTTTACTATGACTCAATGGCAACTCCCCCCCCAAAAAAGGGAAAAAACCCCCGGGTTTGCCTATTTCTTTGCTTTTTAACTTTGACTGATTTTACTTTATTTGTCATGACAATAATTAACTCTCTAAAACTCAACTGGTCAATCCAAAATGAACGTGTTTCTCCTTACTGAATTTGATTAAAATGATTATTTAACCTTACCTTTATTTTTCCATGAGGATTCTAATAGCTTATTGCTAGTTTCTCTTAACTGGGTAAAGCATTCCTCAAAACCAAAAATTCTTGAAACATGGTATCTACATCCATTTTTTATGTCCAGAGTTTAGTTTAACAGAGCTTTTTTTGTTCAGTTTTCAAAGCTATATGTCTGGCTTCTCATCTCTTTAAGAGGAATTGCAATTCAATCTCAAGAAAGAAGTTGGGCGTTAATTATTTGGCATGTCACTGACTCTGATCTATAATGATTTAAAATTAAATGCATTTTTTTTTATGCAGGCTAACTTCATGCGAATGCTCAAAATATGCTGAGTAAACTCCTAAGAATAGCACGAAAGGGGCACCTTTTAATAGTTCTAATTTCGTTTCATTCCCAAAAGCACCCAACAAAGCAAGAATACATACGGAAAATTTTGCATCCTGATATTACTATTGGTGAGTTCCTTTTGAATCTCAATCGACACTCTAGTGATTTATACAAAATAGTGCTACCTTTTCAAAGGTGCGAGCATTGTCAGTATATCTGTAATTTGGGATAGAATAAAAAAATTACGAAAGCGTTGAAAAGTCAATAGGAAGTTTCGAAGCCCATGTCTGGTATTAATTCTAAGTGAATTGCTCTGATATTGAGGCCAGTAAACACAAAATGAACATTTTTTCATTCGTATTTTTTTTTATTTCATTGCTTGACAAAAATATACCTTGTAATCAATGCCGACAATTTTTAAATTTTGTACATACTTTAATAAATATTTTTTAATCATCAACTTTACAATTTTATTATAATTTTAATAATTTTATATACATAAATTTTAATATAATGCAATTTTCAATTATATATATATATATATATATATATATATATATATATATATATATATATATATATATATATATATATATATATATATATATAATATATATATATATTATATATAATATATATATATATTATATATATATATATATATATAATATATAATATATATATATATTATATACATACATACATACATACATACATACATACATACATACATACATACATACATACATACAAACATACATACATACATACATACATACATACATACATACTAACAGTACTACATACATACATACATACATACTACATACATACATACATCATACATACATACATACATCATACATACATACATCATACATACATACATACATAATCATACAATACAATACGGGTGGATAATAAAGTGTAACCGACCCAACTCGGTGAGTGTGATAATATTCGTTAAATGCACATAAGTCGGGAAACGCACGATAGAGAAGATATAGCAAATAATTTCCATTGCAGTAGAGTAATCAAGAATACAGGAACAAAATTGAATATTATATACAGTACTTATTGGCATACATATATACACGTAATGTTGTTACAACATGAAATATCTTATTCACGTAGAATGTTTCAAAATGCTACCAGTTTGCAACGTAATGCAGGCTTATCGAAAGATTTCGTTTGGCCAACGAATTAGATACACCCAACAAGGATACTTTTTAGATTGTAACCAACATTCTAAAGGATGAAGTCGGAGAACCGAAATGGCATGCAAAGTGGTGTCCCTTTGAGTCCAATCTTCCTTCGAGATAACTGGCCATTGGAATCGCAAAGTGTGCTGGCTTTCCATCAAGCAATGAATCATATGACCTTTAAGGACATACCAAATTAATGAGGTCACCTTTTTGAACACCACATTGGAAAGGACACTGATATATAATCAACTACATTTATTATGTTTTGCAAATAAATAACATAATTTTAATGTTTCGTTTCTGTATGTTTGTTATTCCAACAGCAGTGGAAAGTATTTGCCCTATAAGTTCTCTGCCGTGAATTCCTCTTCTCCGAACATATGTCATTTTACGAATATTTTCAACACACACCACGACACACACACACACAACAGGGATCCAAAACGTTATAGAATTTGTTTAGTATGCTTAAGTATCCTTTCTAACACAACACACACACAATATATATATATATTATATATATATATATATATATATAATACTATATATATATATATATATATATATATATATTATTATATATATATATATATATTATATATATATATAAATATATATATATATTTATTATATATATATATATATATTATATATATATATATATATACCATCCAATTTGCTTTTTTGTTTCAAATGTTCATTTTATTTAGCACTCAACCTCTCTCTTCTAGATCTCACTCTTGTTCTTTACTGAAAGTCCAATGCTTGAACCTTCTAACAGTAAACGTTTAATTGTTCGGGCCATTTACTGTCTCCTATTCTCAGTGTTTACGAAATTGTTAATCCTTGGCAAAGATATTGTCTGTTTTCAATTTTTTTCTAATTTGAAGTCATCTAAATTGTCTCTCAATGGTTTAGGCTTTTTTTTGCCATCGCATATCAATTATTAAATCTGTTTTTCTATATATCACATAATGTACTGACTATCCAAAATTCAATTTGACTAATCAAAGAAATATAATCAAGACACATTTTAAAAGTCTTCTTTCTCGGTCTGGTAATCATCATTCTTGGGGATTTTTTAACTGTTCAATTCAACATAGCAACCGACTCTTTCCTTCAAATTCTATTAGTTAGAGCTATTGAATTTACATTTTTCTAATTAAAATGACCTTGAAACAAATGATGCAGCTCCTACAGTATCCCCGATTATCTTAGAGATGAATCAACCATTCTTGTCATTAATCTTAACTTCAATTCTTTAACTTATTCTGTTTAATCTCTCTCCACCTTTAGGTTTCCTATCGATTACCTTCTTTATCTCTAAACATCCTCTTCTGGTTTTTTTCCCTTTCTGCTGCTTCACGAGAAAGACCCTCCCATAAATTAATTTTTGTAATTTAGGTGTTGCTAACTGTTTCAGACTCTCTGCTGAACTATTTTAGATTTTCTAACAATAATTACTGGCTTATGTGGGGAGGAAGAGCTCAAGAATTGCTCAAACTGCAATAACAGAAGAAATTTTTTCTTGATTGAAGGTCCGCACTCTATATCTTTTCTATGAACTAAATTAATAATAATAAATTTAATCCTTCATGTTGCTTACTAAATCGTAGCAGAGTCCTTCATTCAGAATTTAGCAAATTTTCAAACTTTCAGAAACTGATGCTACATATATTTCATACTGGAATCGGAATAATTTTGTTTCCCACGACACTCAAAGAGTTTCCCTCCTAGAAAAAGTAATGGGTTTTCTGCATTTTGCAAAGAACGCATGCTCAAGCTTTTCTTAATTCCCCATTCCCTCCTCTAATTTTTTTTAGAAGGAAGAACTACCGTTTTATCTTCCTCTAAAGGAGCTTTAGCTCAACCATCACTTCTCTAATTCCACTCTTGACTATGTCCGAGCTATCCGCTTCTTCTCTCTCCATCCTCTCCAGCCACTTACTTTGACTAGATTGCAGATTCCTACTATAGTATTTCTTCTTTCCCAGTGCTTTACAGTAAGATAGTGAAAGGTTCTGAATGTATCCCTCCTGTGGTCCTCTAAATTTTTTCTTCTGACCTTACACCTTTAAGTAAATTACCCCCAAGTAAATTATTTCGTCTATGTCTATCAATTTCAAAGTTTCTCTTCTACTTCTTGCTCTCATTCACCATGTGTCGAAGAAGAGGTAGCCCTCTCAACTCTCCAAGTATCATGCTACCTTTTTAATCTCTGTCTTTCCAAAGTTTTAGGAATAATTCTTAACAAGAAAATTTGGTAGCATCTTAAACTTTTTAATCTTATCTCTTGCGCAGGTACAGCAGCTTTCCTAAGGAAAGCTCAACTAACGGTCTTTTTCCATTTTCTCTAATTCTTGGTTCTTTGCTCTTAGGTGAATATTTTGCTAAAGACATATCGAAAGCTAATGATAAAGTCTGGAAAATGCTTTGATTTTTATGTTTTCCTTTTGAATATTTGTCCTTTTCTCTGTAACCTGCGCTCTGATTTCCTTTATAAACGTTCTATAGCAGCTGTTGTAGAATGAAACTTTCATCCTTTAAGTCT
>JABUQX010098022.1:20000-25423 GCA_015478945.1 Trachelipus rathkii | reverse complement strand
TTATATTATTATTATATTATTATTATTAATTATTATTATTAATATTATATTATAAGAAATTTATTTTAAAGTAGAAAAACTACTACAAAACAAAATATTAACTAACTGTTTAAGCAAAAATTTAAAAAAACTTTTAAAACAAGATTCCATAATTTCTTACTTAAAAAATGAACTTATTTAAAAATATTAATCGTTGTGTGTGAAAATAAGTTGATTATATCGTCATTTTGTGGAGTTAAACGTGATCTCTTATCCTCAAACACTTTACCCGCTTCTGAAAAAAAACTCAGAATAAACTGATGAAGCAGGGTAGGTGATTAATCTTTTAGCTAACAATTTAATAAAAGTGTATTTTTCTTGATTGTTGCTCCACCATTCTAATACTTCTTCTTCAGAGGCTTTTGAAGAAACTGATTTTTCTGCTAGATAATTTTCCATCTCTATTACAAAGTCCACAACACCTGAGATTTTTTTCTGTTTTCCTTTTTTTCCCCCCGTTTTCCTTTGTTTCACCATCTTCAAAATCATAATAACTTAAAAATACATGCTCCGAAATATCATGTTATTAACTCGATCGACAATATCGCGTTACAAACTCGAGCAAAAATCTACCTTTTTTTTTGCTCGAGCGATATCATTTTCTGATTTTTAAACTTTGAAGACCCATATAACTTTATATAGTTTATTCCTATTTTTCTTTAATAAATTTGCTGATCCGCTTATCCAAATTTTGGCTTACAGAACTAAGCTCACAATATGGATATGATAAGATGCCAGATACTTCTAGAGAGACTCCACTTGTTAATCAGACAAGTCTTCAGTAGAATATAGCCGTTTCCGTTTTTGCATTTGTGCTTACGAAACGTAAGAAATGCTCGAGTTTGCGTTCGTTTTTGTCAAACTTAGCGCAAAATCGTGAAAAATGCTCACCAAACGTAAGGGATTTCCTTAATTCTGCAAGGTTGCTTTTTCCCGTGCTTGCCGAATTTAAGCACGTTCTTACGAAAAAAATGTAATGACAAACAAGAGGCGGCGATGGCGGCGTCTGAATTGATAGTTTCATTCAATAAAATTAGCTTCAAATCTAATTCCTTCCAAATCGATAAACTCCATCACAATAGTTGATCAATTTTTTGTAATATAAACCATTTGTTATTTTTTTTATTTCTGTTTATTCCAAAACCACATGGTCCATCACAACAGTTGATTCCAAATGTTTGTAAACAAGAGTAACTTTTATGAGAATTCGGTTCGTTTATGCTCGAAACGCGTGCTAAAACTGGGTGAGCATTTCTTATCGAGCATAAACCAAATGACAAAAACGATAACGGTCTAAGTATGGTGTAGCGGAAGTCGATAAGTTCCGGTTCCAACCGGAACTTTTCCAAGGTTCCTGAAACTCTAACCTTCCTCTACTCTTATTATTGTAGATAGGCCATACTACTTCTCCTCGTGACCATTCTTAGGAAGATTACACTATTTCTCTTCCTAAACAAGATGTTCAACCCTCAGAACTGCCTCACACCGTAGCAGTTGCTTGCTCTCAATAGTGACGTCGTTGGCTCTTATATGAAGAACGCTTTTCGTATCTGGGGTATTATCCCTCCTATATAACCTCTTGAAAAGGTTCATTCTTGACCTTTTCAGCTCTTGATTTTCTTTAACTCGTGCAGAATATCTCCAATCTTTTCCTAGCCATCGAATTATTGCATTAGTCTCCTTATACCATCAATATTACAGCTGACATCTCTCTTTCGAATTCTCTAGTATTATACTTGTTCCATTGAAGAGAATTCGTCTTGTCTTTCTACACCATAGGTGGGGAACCACATATTCACTGGAAATCTGTTGACAGTGACGGACGGACACTACTACACATTTATGGAAGCAGTGTTTCTTTAAAAGGTTAAAATTATTTTCATATTTTTGTTTTAAAATTATATTTTTGATAAATTTTAAGTGCTTACGAATTTTTTTAAATTTTCGAGTTTTATGAGTCACTTCTATATATATATATATATATATCATTTATTTCTTTCTGAAATCGATACGAGGCGCCGCACCGCCTCCATTAAATCTCTCATTGATCGATCTATTTTTCAATAATGTGACTAATGTTCCTTTCAGTAAATATAGTTGTGTGCACTATGACAAATACCCTTTCCTGCGCAGCGCAGCCTCACTCTTTCTCTTTCCATCTCCTTAACACAGACTAGATATCACATATGAATTTTGTTCCGTAGAGCTCGGGTGAGTTTAAGATTCGGATCTTTGCCCACTAGAGGATTATAATAATATATATATTATATAACATATATTATAATAATTCAACGTTCAATTATACCTAAAGATAAAAACTAAAATTTATATTAATATAATTTAAAAATATTTAACATTAGAATATAATATTATAGTATATTATATATATAATATTTATATATATAATATAACTTCTCTTATAAATTAAAACATACTATATGATAATATATATATAATATATAATTTATATTTATTATTTACCTAAAATATTTTATCATAACATTAGTAATAAATTATATATATGTTATAAAGTATATAGATATATATATATATATATATATATATTATGAATAGATATATAAATATTATATAAAAAAAAAAAAAATATAAATATAAATATGTATATAAAGTTTTATAATAATATATATTCTATATTATAATAGTATAATATATGATATATAATATATTAATATATATAATAATACTATATAAATATATAAAAGACTACTATATATATATATAATATATAGATACTATTATAATATATTTATATTATTATTAGAACAAAAACACAGACAAAAAAAAAAAAAAATATATAAATAAAAAACGGAAAATATATTCAGTAGACATTATTGAAATAATTCTACACGATCTCATATTTCAAAAAAAACAAAAGAAACAAAAAAAAAAGAAACCTATTCGAATATTTCAAAGTGATTATAATCTAGAATTGTAGTAAATTGCAATATATCAAATACTGCTGAAACAATGAAAAAATATATTCATTTAGGGTTAAGGTTGAAAAAAAAAACATAAAGATAATCTAAAATATTAAAAAAAAATATATTAAACTGTCGTAAGCAAATTACCATATTTTATTGTGAAATTCAGTGGCGGCTAGTGGCACTTTTACCCAGTTCATATGCAGTCTCTACTTAACAAATAAAGTAAAAGTCATATCATCATGTCTTTACGTTATAGTATTCATTTAACAATGAAATAAATATATTTAATGGTGAGCATGGATGTTAAGTTTGATGTGAGAGAGAGATAGAGAGGAGAGAGAGACGAGAGAGACGAGACGGAGAGAGAGAGAGAGAGAGAGAGAGAGAGAGAGAGAGAGAGAGAGAGAGAGAGAGAGAGAGAGAGAGAGAGAGAGAGAGCTGAAGAACTAAAGGATAAGACTGTCTTTAGAGATGTTTCGCACGAGCTCCTCAAAGGAGGAGAAATGGGATTATAGAGTTTAAAGGAAGAGAGTCGGTTGTAATAGCGATAGTATAAGTAGTGATGGAACAGGTGGAAAAGCAGAAAAAGTTTGGAGAGTGAGGAAGACCATGATGGGTGATAAGTTGAAATTTCCCAGATTCTATACCTTCTTTCAAAAAGGGATGTATGAGTGGAACCATCCAAATGTGTGATACACACCAAGACACCATGCATGGGCGAGCCTCATCAATGATAAGAACAAGTAATCGAGGCAGAGTGAAGAGACTGATGACTCCTCAGAACACTTAACCTCATAGAGAAGTTTGCTTAATGACAGAACCAATGAATCCTTCCAAGAATGATCACGCCAAAAAAGAAGCCCCAAGTTTATTAAGAGCAGAATATGGTTTAACTTTTGTGTTTTTGAAGATGTTGCAGTTGCCTACAGATATGTCTAGTAATAAGATGAAGGACCTAAGTTTTTTTCAGGAACTGAAAACGACCGTATTTTCTCTTATTCTATTAGAAGGTTAGATGCTAGTTGCCCCAAGGCCACTCTTGCAGTATGTTATGTGCTATTGGGCAAGTTGAAAGTCTTTCAAAATAAAATGAGTAATTAATGAAAGATAGAAGTTCATTAATGAAAAGTATAAAAAGAAATGAGGATAGGACAGAACCCTAAGGATGGATCACCACTTTTGATATATGTAAACGACAAACGCTGGCCATCTACAACAGCTGCTATAGAAGGCTGGATTGGGAATCGGAGAAAAGGCCACAGAGAATAGGATAAATACCGAAAGTAGCAAGTTTGAAAGTTAGCTTTGTTCCAGATACTGTCAAAGATTTTCGATATCTCTAAAAGGACAGAAAAAGATTCATTGAAATGTTGAAAAGCAAAAACCAAGGATTAGAGAGAAACGAACCATTAGAATATTTCTTACGATGTCCAGCAGTACTGGCGATCCTAGATGAGGGAAAAATTAATAAGTTTCCAAATCTTCCAATTAAGGATAGATTTGGAAAGGGTATAGGACGATAGTTTAAAGGTTGTGTGCACTTTTAGCAGGGAGGGAAGGTCGAAGTTAGCAGGCATAGACGAAAGTTTAGCAGGTCATGGTGGGTGCATTCTTGGAAGCAACTTTTGAGAACCAAAATCAGAGAACCATACGCCTTCTTCGCATTATACTCAGAAAACAGAAATAGCATTTTTAGAAGAAATTACAATACAAAATTAAGCATAAATGAGTTGCAGGGAGTGGAGGTTAGAGGGATGAATAGCACCTCAATTATTATCTAAAGTGAAAATAGAAACAAAGGTTTGGGCGAGTTCAGATCTGATAAAAGACAAGACAACAATGGTGTTACCGGAAAAAAAACAAGAGGAGGGAAGCGGAAGGAACATGGTTAGATGTTACCTTTTTTGAACAGTGTCAGAAAGAGTATAAAATGACCCGGATAGATTAGTGCTTTTTCAATAGAGAAAGAGTTTTTAGTGTCCCGAATAATATATTTTTTAACGATTCCGCATTGAAATATTAATACCGAAGCTGAAACTCTAAAGTTTAAAGAAGCAAGGTGATCATTAGAGGAACTCAAAGGTCCAAAAAGTCTCACAGTATAAGGAGGAGAATGATTCAAAGTTAATAAAGTTCTCATATATATATATATATAATATATATATATCTACATATTGAAATAGATTTGTAAGCAAAGAGTATAGTATATATAATATAGTATATTACTATTATATATATATTATTATATATATTATATCCTTACATTGGAAAACAAATTGAAAAAGAAATTTGTAACAAATATCGATAATGGACCTCATCTTTTAAACAAACAGCTTTAAGCGAACGAACTCCCGTCAAGGCGACATCACCAGATTTTCACCCTGTCCTTCCCCGTTCCCAATATTTTAAATTATTTTACATTGCATAACCGCAATTAAA
>JABUQX010098022.1:0-15000 GCA_015478945.1 Trachelipus rathkii | reverse complement strand
GCCACCACGCCTCACTGATCCAATCGTGATGTAATGATCTATTGATTCGAAGTCAAATTTTTTACAAAATTGTCATGTATTACATACCCCTAAAGCAGTACAATCAGTAAATCAAACCACCATCCAGCCACCCTCCTGTCCAGTTGTGATCTATGATCTATTGATTCAGGTCATTATTGTTACTAAAATTGTAACGATTTACATACCCAAAAACCAGTTAAATCAGTAAATCAAACCACCATCTAGCACCCCTCCCTGTCCATCCCTTATCTATTAAACTATTCTGACTTATTAATTCAAGTCACCATTTCGAGTATCATTTTGGAAAACATAACAAAAAAAATCAAGTTCTTTATACATGATCAGGAATATATGGCTAGCCCCGTAACAAAGTTTCACATTAATTAAAGCTAACATAGCATCATCTGACCTAAGAAATAATTAACCCACAACGGGACTACCTGACACACCTTAAAATGAATTAACAACTGAGGTTAACGTTAACAAAGTTCCATACTTTTCAACAGCAGTAAAAGTAACCAACAATTCATACAAAAACGTAAACGTTTTCACACATTGTCAGCATGTCTTAAAATAACATGTTAATTTTACATTAACATGGTAACTACTCTCTAACAAAAATTTACAATAACCTTGTGTAATTATCATACTAGAGCAGCGAAAGTATTGCCAACGTAAACAAAGTTTTCACGATTTATAAAAGCCAACATAACATTACCAGAACTAAGAACTTAATATACAACGACAAACCTGACATCATCTTAAGAAAAGACATAAAAACTTAGTTAACCATTAACAAAGGATCCAAACTTATCAAACAGTAAACAGTAACTAACAAGACATACAAAACATAATCCATTCGTACTTTATCAAACAAATCACCAACATGACAATGTTAATTTTACATTAAACATAGTAATATTTACCAAAAATTTATTATAACCTTACCTAACCATCATTTAATACCTAACGCGGTAAAAGACAAACAAAGTAAAGTTTTTACTCTCTAGAAAGCTAAACTATGACATAAATACTTAACCACACAAACAACCAGACGAATAAAACAGCTATTCATTAACAACTTAGTCAATAAAGCGAAAATACGAGGGAAGTAAAAACAAGTTTCCCATTTTTTATAACATATTATTTTCATTGAAAAAAGCGTTATATAAAATTACACGCGATTTTGTGAGTCCGGCAAGGAAACTTGATGTATGATTACAATGTATTGTGGCACCTCTATCAGAGAAATATAGGATTCAAGTTGGAGGTAAAAGTTCCTATATATCTCTCTTAAAGATTTCAACACCTTTTGACAAGGACTGTAAGTATACATGCATTCAGCAACAACACTAAACCATTTTTTCGGCATATTCGATTCAACAGCACTCATTTTCTCATACAAGAGAGAAGTAAATTCATCCAAGCTGATAGTTATTAATCCGCCTGTATACTGTATTATCACGGCGAAACCAACTATGTTTCGGTCTGTAAATATCATTAGATTACACCAGTGTGCTGATAAGTATTAAGTCCTCAAGTATGTCAACATCGGTAAGATGCGATGTTAATTCGATTTTTATTTTTAAAGCAATGCTGTAATATTTTCAGATGTTCGAACTGTGAAACCTAAAGACACGTATGTCTGAAGGTAACACAATCGTAGGGTTTCCAGTAGTTGCGTACATCAAGGGGTTTTAATATCGTCACACGACGAGAACACAACGTCTATTCTATTAGAACCTCTCACGTTAATCTTTCCAGTTAGATATTTCACTGCTAGTCGACTTACTATCAGATGACACATTAAACCAGCAACAAACACACACTATCCTTCTATCCACCTCGCTGCAATATTGATAATCTTATGAACTCTTCAAACACAAAATGAATAGGTTCTATTTATTTTGAACCTCTGGATGAATACAAGCAATGATATCGGGTATCCATCCGTGTTGAGGATTTAAATAAAATGACACATCGTTGGGAATAACGAAAGTCCTCGCTTGAGATATCAACAACAGTGTAGAGATGCGCAGCGAGATGCCATCGTTACCAGCACAGTGAAAAATGTCCTACTAACGGAAATCGTATGCGTAAAACAACCCTTAAAGTAATTGAGATTCTTTCTTTTCAACCAATCAGAAGCAAAGTAAACAACGGAACTACGAGCACGACGAACGAACCATATCAGTTTACAAAAGGGTATATATTCTCGCTAGACAACAAAACAACAAACAACAAACAATAACAATAAAAACAGCTTCACTATGGTAATATTAGCTATACAAAGGAAGACCTATTACAGCCAAATTGACGGGAAATGAACTTAGACATAACAAAAAACAAAGATTAAAATTAATAATAATAAAATAATATAATGTTAATAATAATACATAATAATTTCTGGCTTACAAGTAAAAAGTACCCAAACCACTTCGTACAAAACGTACCTATTCACACTTTTTTTTCAAGCATATCTCTAACATAACAATGTTAATTTTGCATTAACATCGTAATATTAACAAAAAATTTGAACATAAACAATGTCTAAATCATCATACTACAACGAAGTATAAAGCTAACGTAACAAATTTTTTTTACATCAACTTCGTAATATTTAACAAAAAGTTCTCATAACATCGTCTATATATCATAATCCCAACGAATAATGCAAACATAACAAAGTTTTAACTAAACATACATAAAATAACAAAATTTTTATCCTGACATAACATAAAAATAAAGTTCTTGAAGAAATATCCACAGTAAAGCGAAAAGGTTTACTTGGTTTTTTAAAGGCAGTAAATGGCAGTAAATTCAAACCAGCCCATCCATGCAGGCCCCTACCCACCCATCCCGCAACAAAGTTTTAGCTTCAATAAAGCTAACATATCATAACCTGAACTAAGAATATAATGTACAAATGCAAACCTAACGTACCTCGCGTATGAATAATCCGCTACATCTGAAAAATTCCATACTTATCAAAGGGTAAAGTAAGCTAACAGGTCATACAATATTCGATATGTTCCCACTTTTCCCGCATATTCCAGCAACAGGTTAAAACGTATTTATCTAACAAAAATTCCCTTAACAAAGTGGACCATCTATTTAAAGATTCCGACATCTGTGAACTATGAATGACACTATCGTCATAAAAGTGTCACTCGTTTCGAGAATAACATCATTTGAACTATGAATAAACGTAGACATTAGCAAAATTCTCGGGCAAACCTAACATTACTCAAAAAACCTAACCTAGGCTCACGTTTCTAACACATCATCATCCAGTTAAACACAGTGATATCTTACCAAAAAACTCCATAATTTCTCTAACAATAGCAGTGTTAATTTCACCACTGTCATAGTAAATTTAACATAACTACCTAACTTACGAATAAACAGTTTTCATTAACCAAGAGTATCTAAAGCAACACATCACCTCCCGAGAGAAAACCCAAGGGGATGTGCCCCTTGAAAGGGTGTGAGTCCTGAGAGGGGGGATCACCCGAAACGTGTAAGCGGGCAATTACCCCTCGAAGGAGGGGTAGGCCTCAGCCCTTTTCGGTCTGAGACCCAAACCCGCTTACCACCCTGCGAGGTGCATCCCCCTCTCAGGGATTCACACCCTTTTCAAGCGCACATCCCTTGGTTTTCGTTTCGGGAGGTGATTGTTAGCTTTAGATTAGGGGACCGGACCGGGGCGGGAAGTTATTGCGGGGCGGGGGCCGGGGCCGGGGCCGGGGCCGGGGCTGGTGTAGTTTAGCCGGGGCCGGGGTTAGCTAAAATAAGAAATGTAAGTCAAAAACACTGAAAGTCTTAAAACTTAGGATGAAAATTAAATATAATTTCAATTAATTAAAATTTTAAATTATAAAAAGTAATACATTAAATTTAATTTAATTAAATTAATTATTTTCGAAAGAAATTTTTAAAATTTAATTGAAAGATGCAAATAAGAAAATTTAGAATTAAATATTATATTATAATATATATATATATTATACTATATATATATTATATATATATATATATATATAATATATATAAATATATATATATATATATATATATATATATATATATAATAATATAATATATATATATATATATATATATTTAGAACTACTATTTTTCGTAGTGATATATTTACTTTAGAGAGGAAGCCCTTGAATTCTTTTTAGTATTATGCTTTACTGTCACTTAATTTTATTACTAAATGTACACAAATTAAAAAACATTGTTAAAGACACTTTTTTTTTTAATGAAAATAAATTTAAAAAGGAAAGCTAATTGTTCGTCCCGACACGCGAGACCTTTTCAGGCTAAGGGACTGGATTTCTTCTTGATTTTCATCAGTTCAAGTGTGTTTCAGTTCGTCTGCTATTTTCTCATGGTGTTGTTGAAAAATTTTGATGTTTTCAGATATTTATTTTGTATAAAATCTATTCTTAACTTCACCGGGAGGCTTATTGTAGTTGTTACTATTATAAATGCAAAAGGATCCATGATTTTGCGATGGTTTGTGTGATTGTTATTTCTGATCATCTTTATATTGTTTATATTGATAGAGTGGCCTGTGTTACGCCTAGGACTTGTTAAAGCCGGAATTTATGCTGTCCTTGTGAAGGTTTTTTAGTATTGTTGTTTTTTCTTCTTTTTCTTAATTTATGGTTTCACCTATATATGGTTTTATTGCAAGTATTGCAGTGGATGTGATATATACAGCTTTGGGGAGATTTTTCTTCGTTTCTGGGAGTTTTGAGAATGTTTTTTTAAGGTGATGTTATTTTGATGGAATGAGGTAATATTTTTTGGTAATATTTGTTTTAACGAAAATAATGGTAATTGAGGAATTGGTAAAAAGGAGGTGCTGCTATTTTTCGGGGGAAAGGTGCTATAGTACCTCTTTTTTGCTTTGTTAAATGCTTTTGTGATGAAAAACTCAGGAGAGTAAAGTGATTTGAAAGTATTGTGGATGTATTTAGTTTCTTGTACTAGAAGAGGGGGAGAGCATATACGAAAGGCACGGAGAAATAGTGATGACAGAACAGCTAATTTTGTGTTTGTGGAATGATTAGATAGCCAATGTATATGTTTGGTGCGAATGTTTGGGTTTTCTATATATAGTAAATGGCAAGTAATTGTTTTTCCATGTGATTAAGGTATCGAGGAAGGGATAGAGTTGTTGGAAGGCATTTCTATCGTATTACTGAACTGAAGGATGAATAGAGTTAATATAGTTTAGGACATCATTAGGGTTTTTGTTGTGAGGGAGGGAGACAAAAATGTCATCTACATATCTAATCCATAAACTATTGTTTAATAAAGGGTGGGATTAAATATGATAAAATTCTGTTAGTTCCATATATGTTACTGAGTATATGGGAGACAGTGTGGATCCCATACTCAGGCCGAAAGTTTGTTTAATATTTGCCATTAAAAGGAAAGAAGTTATGTTGTAATGAGGGATTGGCCTTCCCTTTTCATATATTAAAACAGCTCATTTATCTCTCATACAACATAACTTCTTCATTTTAATGGCAAAATATTTACAAACAAATTTCAGGCCCTGAGTATGATCCCCACGGTCACAAAATTAAGTCTGTTACTGTTCATCTCTATTTCCTCCGTGCCTTCGTATTATGCTCTCCCCTTTCTTTAGCACAAGAAACTAAAACATCCACAATACTTTCAAATCACTTTACTATTCTGAGTTTTTCATCACAAAAAGCATTTAACAAAGCAAAAAAAGGTACTATGGACTATAGCACCTTTCCCCCGAAAAATAAGCAACACCTCTTTTTTACCAATTCCTCAATACCATTATATTCGTTTAAACAAATATTACCAAAAAATATTACCCTCATTCCATCAAATAAAATCACCTTAAAACATTCTCAAACCCCAAAACGAAAAGAAAAATCTCCCCAAAGCTGTAATATCACATCCCCTGCTAATACTTGCAATAAAAACATATATAGTGTGGAACCCATAGAATTGCAAAGAGAAAAAATCAAAATACAGATGACCTGCACAAGGACAGGCATAAATTCAGCTTTAACAGTCATAGGCGTAACACAGGCCACTCTATCAATATTCAACATTAAAAGATATCAGAAATATCATCACACGAACTATTCGCAAAATCATGGAAATCCTTTTTGATTTATAATAGTACAACTGACCAATAAGCATCCCGGGTGAAGTTGAAGATAGATATTTATACAAAATGAATATTCTGAAAACATCAAAAGTATTTCAACAACACCATGAAAAAAAAATAGCAGACCAACTGAAACACACTTGAACTGATGAAGATCAAGAAAGAAAATCCAGTCCTTAGCCTGAAAAGGGTCTTCGCGTCGTCGGGACGAAATTAGCTTTTCCTTTTTAAAATTTATTTCATTAAAAAAAGGTCTTTAACGATATATTTAATTTGTGTACATTTAATAACTTAATAAGGTGACATTAAATCATAACACTAAAAAATAATCAAAGGGCTTTCTCACATACACATATATAAATATATTATATATATATATATTATATATATATATATATATTATATATATATATATATATTAATATATATATATATATATATATATATTATATTATTAGATATATATTATATATATATATATATATATATATATATAATTTATTATAAGTATATATATATATATATTAGATATTTATATATATTATATATATATATATAATAATATTATATATTATTAAAATATATATATATATATATATATATATATAAATATATTATATTATATATATATATATATAATATATATATTTATAATAATTTATATATATATATTTTGTATATATATGTAAAAAAAAATAGCTTTTGAAGAAAGAATTTTGAAAAATTCTTTCGGAAAAATATTTTAATTTTCTGAAGATATTTACTTTAAATAAATAAATAAATAATATTTTAACAATTATATTTATTTCCTTTTTCCGAATTCGTTTGATATATTACAAATTTCGAATATTTTTATGTTAAAAACTCGGAAAAATTATAATTTGGTCTCAATTTTAGTTTGAAATCATAGTAAATACCAAAAAAAATTTGATTATATTTTAGGTATGTTTATATATTTTGCATCAATTTATAACAAGGAGTAATGGAATTAAAATATATTTTTTTTATTTTGTTTGATTTAACCCTCTATTATTTAGTGTAAATTTAATGTTAACCCCGGTAGAAAAACCCCGGTTTTTTCCTATTTTTGGCCGGTGGCCGGGGATCGCTAAAAATGCTCCGGGGTTGCGGGCCGGGCCGGGCCCGGTCGGTCCTACTTTATGATACTCTTGGTTAATGAAACTGTTTATCGTAAGTTAGGTACGTTATGTTTAAATATTACTATGACAGTGTGAAATTAACACTGCTTTGTTAGAGAAATGATGAGTTTTGTAAGATATCACTGTGTTAACTGATGATGATATTTTAGAAACGTGAGCCTAGGTTAAGTTTTTGTTGAGTAGTGTTAGGTTTGCCCGAGAATTTTGCTAATGTCTACGTTATTCATAGTTCAAATTGATGTTATACTCGAACGAGTGACACTTTGTGACGATAGTGTCAATTCCACTATTTTCAAGATGTCGGAAATCTTTGATAGACTGGTCACTTTGTTTAAGGAATTTTGTGTACGATATACGGTTTTACCCTGTTTGCTTGATATGCGGGAAAAAGTGGGAAACATATCGAGTATTGTTGACCTGTAGCTACTTTACCTTGATAAGTATGGAATTTTCAGGATGTTAGCGATTATTCATACGCGCAGGTATGTTAGGTTTGCATTTCTACATTATATTCTTTAGTTCAGGTTATGATATTGTTAGCTTTATTGAGCTAAAACTGTTGCGGGATGTGGGTAGGAGTCCTGCATGAGTGGTAGTTATTTACTGATTTTACTGCTTTAAAACCCAGTAAACCTTTACGCTTTACTGTGATATTTTATTCAAAGAACTATTTTTGTTATGTCAGGATAAAAATTTTGTTATTTTATGTTATGTTTGTAAAAACTTTGTTATGTTTGCAATTATATCGTTGGGGATTTATGACATTTAGACGATGGGTATGATGAATTTGTTAAATTATTACGAGTTTGATGTAAAAAATTGTTTCGTTAGCTTTATAATTCGTATCTAGTATGCATGATTAGACAGGGTTATGTTAAATTTTGTTTTAAATGTTACGATGTTAATGTAAATTAACATGGTAGTTAGAGATATGCTTGAAAGAGTGTGAATAGGTTACGTTTCGTACGAAGTGTTAGGTACTTTACTGTTGTTAAGTGTGGAAGTTTGTTAATGTTAGTAGTTTATTCGTACGTATGGTGTGTTAGGTTTGTCGTTGTACATTATATTCTTAGTTCAGGTTATGTTTATGTTATGTTAGGCTTTTTAATGCAAAAACGTTGTTACGTTAGCATTTATTTCGATGGTTAGTATATAAAGAACTTATTTTTTGTGTTATGTTTATCCGAAATGATACTCGAAATGTGACATTAATCAATAGATCAAAAGGTCATGGATGGATGGGTGGGGAGGGGTTGACGGTTTGATTTACTGATTTGCTGATTTACTGCTTTAAAATCAGTAAACTTTTACGCTTTACTGTGATGTTTTATTCAAAGAACTTATTTTTATGTTTGTCAGGATAAAATTTCTCGTTAATTTTATGTTATGTTGTTAAAACTTTATGGTTTGCAATAATTCGTGGGATATGATATTTAGACGAGGTTATGATGAATTTTTGTTAAATATACGAAGTTGATTTAAAAATTTGTTACGTTAGCTTTATATTCGTTGTTCAGTATGATGATTAGACAGGGTTATGTTAAATTTTTGTTAAATATTACGATGTTAATGGAAAATAACATTGGTATGTAAGAGATGTGTTTTGAAAAATGTGAATAGGTTACGTTTTGTACGAAGTGTTAGGTACTTTACTGTTGTTAAGCCCAGAAATTATTATTATTATTATTATTATTATTATTATTATTATTATTATTATTATTATTATTATTATTATTATTATTATTATTATTATTATTATTATATATTATTATTATTATTATTATTATTATTATTATTACCTTTTTTTTTTTTTTTTTTTTTTGTCAAAGTTCATTTCATGTCAATTTGGCTGTATAGGTCTCCTTTGTATACTAATATTACCATAGTGAACCTGTTTATTGTTATTGTTGTTGTTGTTGTCTAACGAGAATATATACCCTTTTGAACTGATATTGTTCGTTCAGTGAGTTCGTATTCTTGGTTTACTTTCTTCTGATTGGTTGAAAGGAAGAATCTCATTACATTTAAGGGTTGTTTACGCATACGAATTTCCGTAAGTAGGACATTTTTCGCTGTGCTGTACGATGGCATCTCCTCGCATCTCTACACCTGTTGTTTATATCTTTCACGAAGAGCTTCTTTCCCAACGATGTGTCATGTTATATTTAATCGGTCAACCGGATGTGCTACTGATACATTGCTTGTATTCCATCCAGACGTTCAAATAATAGACCCTTATTCATTTGTGTTGAAGAGTTCATCAAGATTATCAATATTGCAGCAGGATGGATAGAGGATAAATGTGTGTCATCTGATATATCGACTAGCAGTGAAATATCTAACTGGAAAGAAAACGTGAGAGGTTCTAATAGAATAGACGTTGTGTTCTCGTCGTGTGACGATATTAATAAAACCCTTGATATTAACCAACTACTGGAACCCTTACGATTGTGTATACCTTCAGGACATAAGTGTCTGAGGTTTCACAGTTCGAACATCTGAAAATATTATAGCATTGTTTAAAATAAAAAACGAATTAACATCGCATCTTAACGATGTTGACATACTTGAGGACTTAATACTTATAGCACATGGTGTGATTTATGATATTTACACCGAAACATATGGTTTCCCGTATAATTACAGTATACAGGACGGCATTAATAACTATCAGCTTGGATGAATTTACTTCTCTCTTGTATAAGAGAATGAGTGCTGCTTTGGAATCGAAAATATGACCGAAAATGGTTTCGTGTTGCTGAAGGCATTTAAACTTACATCCTTTCAAAGGGTGTTGTGGAATCTTTAGAGAGATATATAGAACTTACCCAACTTGAATCCTATGTTCTCTGATTAGATGAATTAATATATTTAAAATAAACTTATGTTTTTTTTATTATTTTTTTTTTGTTAAAGCTGAATTTATGCTGTTCTTGTGCAGGTCATCTGTATGTTGATTTTTTCTTCTTTGCAAATCTATGGTTTCACCTATATATGTTTTATGGCAAGATTGCAGGGATGTGATATATACAGCTTTGGGGGAGAATTTTCTTTCGTTTTGGGGGTTTGAGAATGTTTTTTTAAAGTGATGGTGAAGTTATTTGATGGAATGAGGGTAATATTTTTTGGTAATATTTGTTTTAACGAATATAATGGTATTGAGGAATTGGTAAAAAGAAGGTGTTGCTATTTTTCGGGGGAAAGGTGCTATAGTACCTCTTTTTTGCTTTGTTATATGCTTTTGTGATGAAAAACTCAGGATAGTAAAGTGATTTGAAAGTATTGTGGATGTATTTAGTTGCTTGTGCTAGAAGAGGGGAGAGCATATACGAAAGGCACGGAGAAATAGAGATGACAGAACAGCTAATTTTGTGTTTGGGGAATGATTAGATAGCCAATGTATATAGTTTGGTGCGAATGTTGGTTTTCTATATATAGTAAATTGCAAGTAATTGTTATTCCATGTGATTAAGGTATCGAGGAAGGGGATAGAGATGTTGGAAGGCATTTCTATCGTATACTGAACTGAAGGATGAATAGAGTTAATATAGTTTAGGACATCATTAGGGTTGGTGTTGTGAGGGAGGGAGACAAATATGTCATCTACATATCTAATCCATAAACTATTGTTTAATAAAGGGTGGGGTAAAATATGATAAAATTCTGTTAGTTCCATATATATGTACTGAGTATGGAGACATGGGGATCCCATACTCAGGCCGAAAGTTTGTTTGTAATATTTGCCATTAAAATGAAAGAAGTTATGTTGTAATGAGAGATTGGCCTTCCCGTTTCATATATTAAAACAGCTCATTAATCTATCATTACAACATAACTTCTTTCATTTTAATGGCAAATATTACAAACAAACTTTCGGCCTGAGTATGGGATCCCCACTGTCACAAAATTAGCTGTTCTGTCATCTCTATTTCTCCGTGCTTTTCGTATATGCTCTCCACCTCTTCTAGCACAAGAAACTAAATACATCCACAATACTTTCAAATCACTTTACTATCCTGAGTTTTTCATCACAAAAGCATTCAACAAAGCAAAAAAAGGTACTATAGCACCTTTCCCCCGAAAAATAGCAACACCTCTTTTTTACCAATTCCTCAATTACCATTATATTCGTTAAAACAAATATTACCAAAAAATATTACCCTCATTCCATCAAATAACATCACCTTAAAAACATTCTCAAACCCCCAAAACGAAAAGAAAATCTCCCCCAAAGCTGTATATATCACATCCCCTGCAATACTTGCAATAAAACATATATAGGTGAAACCATAGATTTGCAAAGAAGAAAAAATCAAAATACAGATGACCTGCACAAGGACAGCATAAATTCAGCTTTAACAAGTCATAGGCGTAACACAGGCCACTCTATCAATATCAACAATATAAAGATGATCAGAAATATCAATCACACGAACTATCGCAAAATCATGGAATCCTTTGCATTTATAATAGTAACAACTACAATAATTCCCGGTGAAGTTTAGATAGATTTTATACAAAATGAATATCTGGAAAACATCAAAAATATTCAACAAACACATGAAGAAAATAGCAGAACCACTTGTCAAAACACTTGAACTGGATGAAGATCAGAAAGAAATCCAGTCTTAGCCTGAAGAGTCTCGCAGTTGGTCGGGACGAAAATTAGCTTTCCTTTTAAAATTTATTTCATTAATTAAAAAAAAAGTGTCTTTAACGATATATTTAATTTGTGTACATTTACTATTAAAATAAACTAATAAAACAGCATAACACTATAAAAGAATTCAAGGGCTTCCTCTCTAAAGTATATACTATATATATATATATACTAGATAATATATAATATATATATATAATACTATACTATATATATATAATACATAATATATATATACTTATATATTATATATATATATATTAACTATATATATATAAATTATACTAATATATATAATATTATATATATAATATTAATTTCAAATATTATACATTAATTTTGAAAAGAGATTTCGGAAAATATTTGAATTTCTTGAAGATATTTACTTTAAATACAATAAATAAATTAATATTCTTAACAATTAATTTATTTCCTTTCGAATTTCGTTTCTGATATATCAAATTTCTCGCAATATTTTATGTTAAAAAACTCGGAAAAATTATATTTGGTCTCAATTTTAGTTTGAAATCATAGTAAATACCAAAAAAATATTGATTATATTTAGGTATGTTTATATATTTTGCATCAATTTATAAACAAGGAGTAAGGAATTAAAATATAATTTTTTTTATTTTGTTTGATTTAACCCTCTAGTTATTTAGTGTATTTTAATGTTAACCCCGGTTAGAAAACCCCGCGTTTTGTGCCTGATTTGGGCCGGGGCCGGCGGCCGGGGCCCGGCGGCTTCCTAGTAAGGAGAGTAACCAGGTCTTTTAAGGTTTGTATCATTTCAACAAAGTACTTCAATTCAACACTTAAAAATGAGACGTTGTTAGCATAAAAAAAACTTTGATATTTTTTGGTCAAGAATTTCTTTTTGTGCAGTTGTCATTTTAATGGTATATTTAAACAATTTCTTTTTGAGTTTTTGTTGTGTCAGATACAGATAACCATGTTTTCATTGTTGAATGTCTTGTAGCCATCGAAAATTAGATGAATCCCATTCTTCTACATCTGTAAGATCCATACTTTCAACGGTTGTATTAATTAGCACTTGATTCACTAGATTTGCCAAGAATATGACAAGCGCTTACAAGATTTTTTCCGATGTCCACTTTTATTCTTTCAATTTTATTGCTAATGTGCATCACTGTAATATTTACATTTTACTTTGCTGGTGCCTTAGACATTCAGAACTTCAGTCCATTCATTTCCTAGTTTTCTTCCGGATCCAAGAGTCTTTGGCATTATTGTTATAATCAAACTTATAATAACTTAGCAAAATTTAAAACAAACAATTAAATTAATATGAAATTGCAGTTATTGCTGAAAAGGAAAGGAAAAGGAAAAAAAAAACCCAATTTTCCCCGGGTTTTTTCGGGTTTTAGATGAAAAAAAAAGAAAAAACCCGGGCCCACTGGGCTTTTTCAAAAAAAGTTTTTTTTTTAAACCTTATATTAATATAGTATATATATATATATATATATATATATATATATATATATATAATATATATATTATATATATATATATATATTATATATATATATATATATATATAATATATATATATATATATATATATAATATATATATATATATTAATATTTATAATAATATAGTATATATATATTATATTATATATATATATATATATATAATATATATATATATATTATATATATATATATATAGTCTTTAATAAGACAGCGAATATATTATGTTAACTCATAATTTTTTTGCTGAGTGAAATTTGTGCTTAGATAAATTCATTTTGTGGTGGTGTTATGGTGTTGCTTGTATTCACAAATGCTCTTTTTGACCAGGAATTAAATGAAGTTTTTCTTAAATGTTAAAAGTAAATAATTTTATGAAGCATCCAAAATAGAGATCTCGATTATTTTTATTGTCAATGGGTAAAGCACAACAAAACACGTTAATGGAACAACTCAGATTTGTTAACATTTAAAATAGTAATTTTTATGGTATTATTTAATGAGATGAATTTACAGTATTACTAAATAATAAAGAAAAATATTATATGAAATAACATTTATTTTTATCAGTAAGTAAAAATTGAAGAGAACTCGACGAAAATTAAATATCGTCTCAAAAAAAAAAATATATATATTTTCATTGAACGGCACTTCTATGGTTATTCAGCAGGTTGTTTGGTCCGCCTCAAACCTCGGAAATATATGAGGGGACATATGTCATAAGTCCTCTTGATATCTCAAAGGCCAAAACCTGTTTTGATCAAGAGGAAAATTTTTAAAAGTTTTTTTTTCTCTCAATTTCAGAGTGAAAACGGAAAGAGCAACCAAAACATCAAAGCGATGCAGAACCAAGTGAACGAAGTAGTTGGGATAATGAGGGACAATGTTGACAAAATAATGATCCGAGATGAACGACTTTCAGAACTTGACCAGAGAGCGGATCAACTCAATGTAAGTCTACAAAACAAAACTTAAAACATTCTGCATTCATATTTTCATTCTATGAAGTACATTAAAATGTCTAAAAAATTCAGATTTTTACATAAAAAGTAATTCATATTTTATAGATTTATTGATTATATATATTTACTTTCCTTATTATAGCTTGTTCATAAGGAGGATTACCTTTTATTCGTTAGATTTAGATTAATCCTAAAGTGACCCTTAAATGCATAAAATGAAAAGTATATATATATATATATGATATATATATATATGATATATATATATAATATATATATATATATATATATATATATATATATATATTATATATATATGAGTGCTCTAGGGTCTTACATGAGGTATGTTGTTACTTGTGTTAATGTATGGTAGTGAGACTATGGTCTGGAATAAGAGGTGTAGATCTAAAGTACAATGTGTTCAGATGGATAATCTTAGGTGTGTGTCAGGTGTGAGAAGAATTGATAAAATGAGGAATGAACGTATTAGAGAGTTGGTGTTGTGGAAGAAAGGAGTAAATGAAGATATCTC
>JABUQX010098021.1:45000-47500 GCA_015478945.1 Trachelipus rathkii | reverse complement strand
TCTATACCTCTTATTCCAGATCATAGTCTCACTACTATACATTAACACAGGTAACAACATACCCTCATATAAGACCCTAGCACACTCAGGACTTCGCTTCCACCAAGGATTTAACTGCACCAGCCACCTTACTGCCATTCACAACTTTTTTACTACACTCTGCATCATCTGTTCCCTTTTCATCCAACATATATCCTAAATATTTGAACTCAGATACTTGTTCCAGCTGCTCACCATCTAACATAACTTCACACCAAGGACTGTCCTTACTCCCAACCATAACCTTACTCTTATCTAAATTTACTTTCAAACCCCTCCTTTTACACACCCTGCCAAATTTGTAAGAGGTGAATATGTGAATAGCTGCCCTGTTTGTGTTTTGAATGCAGAGAATTTGTTAAGGAAGGAGATTGCAAGACTGAGTGAAAATATGCATGGATTGAAAGAAGAAGTATTTGAGTTGAGAAAGGAGGGAAGTGTTAGGAAAAAAGTTAGTAGGGATGTCGAGGCGAGGAGGGAGCGGGATATAGGGGTAGACAGAAATAGTGATTCACCTAGGCAGGAAGATGAGAGGGAAAAGGATAAAGTAGTTTGATAAAATTTAAAAGACGGAGAAGATGTGGTTAATGAAGAGAGGCGGATTGTAGAATAGTATAGTTTATTTGTTTAGTGGGTCTGACCAAAGTCAGGCTGTAGAGTAGAAATAGATTTAAGTTTTAGTATTTATTGTGTAATGTATCTAATGTGGATTCTTTCTTTTATTTCAGTAGTTAAGTTTAAATATATGGATATAATAAGTAGTGTCAGACGTTGATGGTGAATAGTGAAAGTCAGATAAAGGAGGTGAAGGTATAGGAATAAAAAGTGGTTTGTAGTGGTGACAAATGGTGTTAGTTAAAGTCATTGGTACTAAGTCAGTAGTGGAGGCACTTTTATATTTAGGGGTGCCTCTATACCTTGTTGATAACTGATGCATCAGGGATTAACAGGTTTGGTGTTTGGTGTAACAAATAGTTAAGTTTATCTTTAAGTATTTATTAGGATAGTAATATTTATCAGTTGAAATTTTTTGTTACCTTGCAAACAGTAAATTTCCTGCCTTCGTAGAACTCTACAATCAAGTTCTTCTTCTATCCGTAAGTGTTTTGTCTTCTCTGTTACCATTTTTAATCAGTGGTAGCAGAGCGTAGTTCGTTTCTCTCTGGGAGTAGTGGTGTATGGTTTACGGGGAAGAACGGGGTAGAGTAAGTAAAGTGGTTTGAAGTGTTGTATAACTTTGTCTGTTTAGGGGGTGTGTGTAGTGGTGAAGTGAAAGATGGAAAAGAAAGGTGATGGTAGTGATACTGGTGGTGAAAAGAAAGTGGAAGTGGTTGTAGAAAAGAGGGTGCGTAGAGCATGTCCCGAGTTTAAAGGTGATTTGAATGCAGACGAGTATGATGTGTGGAAGAGTAAAGTAAAGTTGTGGTTTAAGATTTGTGGTGAGGATTTTGAACAACCTGCAGGTGAGCTTTTGTTTAGTTTGGGTGCAAAGGCTTATGAGTGTGTGTGGACGGTGGATTGGGAGTCATTAGGTAAAAAGGAAGGAGTGGATGAAATATTACGAAAGTTGGATGAACGGTATGCGAAAGAGAAGCAAAGGGATAGGTATGATAAGTTATGTGAGTACTTTATATTAAAAGAAAGAATGGTGAATCAATGAGGGAATATGCAAACAGATATGAGGTGATTGAGAGAAAGTGTAAGATTGTTGGTAAAGTGGATTTAGGAGAAGATATGAAATGTGTGCATCTATTGGAAGGAGCAGATGTGAGTGACAGTCAAAGACAAATGGTTTTGGCTTATTGTGGAAAAGATGAGTGGGTGTTTCGTAACTTTCGAGATGCGTTGATAAACATATGTGAAGGTTTTGGTAGAAAAGGAGAAAACAGAGAGAACAGAAGTGATGTAGCTGAGAGTGGTGAGAGGAGTTGGTATTCAAGTCAACGTGTGTCTGGGCCCAGAAGTGAAGAGTGGATTGGTGGTCAATTGTTGAATGTGAAGGATAAGGATGGAGTAGTGAGTGAATGTAATATTTGTAGGTCGAAATTTCATTATGCGTATAAATGTCCGTCGAGAGGTAGAGGTAGAGGTGTGTACAGTGGTGATCGTAGTGTAAGAGGTTATGGTAGTATTGGTGGTGTTAGTAGAGGTAGAAGTAGGGTAGTAGATAAGGTAGTAGTAATGTTGTTGATGACATGATTTTCTATGGTGGTAGTGCTGACAGACAAGTAGTGGACAGTCTCGGTGATGGTCATCGGTATGGTGGAATGGGAAGAGGTAGGAGTGTGTGCGATGTGGAGGAGAGTATTGAAGAAGAATATGCTAGTATTTGTAGGATAGTAGGGCGAAATCCCGTGAACAAGAGTATGGGAGAAAGTGGTGAAAAAGTAGTGGTGCCTGTAAGAGTGTGGATGGGTGATGAGGAAGATGATGTAGAGAAAAATGTTGGTGTTAAACGCTG
>JABUQX010098021.1:30000-37500 GCA_015478945.1 Trachelipus rathkii | reverse complement strand
GTCAGGCTGTAGAGTAGAAATAGATTTAAGTTTTAGTATTTATTGTGTAATGTATCTAATGTGGATTCTTTCTTTTATTTCAGTAGTTAAGTTTAAATATATGGATATAAGTAGTGTCAGACGTTGATGGTGAATAGTGAAAGTCAGATAAAGGAGGTGAAGGTATAGGAATAAAAAGTGGTTTGTAGTGGTGACAAATGGTGTTAGTTAAAGTTATTGGTACTAAGTCAGTAGTGGAGGCACTTCTATATTTAGGGGTGTCTCTATACCTTGTTGATAACTGATGCATCAGGGATTAACGGGTTTGGTGTTTTGTGTAACAAATAGTTAAGTTTATCTTTAAGTATTTATTAGATAGTAATATCTATCAGTTGAAATTTTTTTTTGTTACCTTGCAAACAGTAAATTTCCTGCCTTCGAAAAACTCTACAATCAAGTTCTTCTTCTATCCGTAAGTGTTTTGTCTTCTCTGTTACCATTTTTAATCATAGTTGATAATAGGTCTGCAGAGGAATATAGAGTTGTAGGAATTAGAAATAATAATTTAAAGATAAGGATCTCGAAAGTCAGTCAGCCTGTGACCTGCAGTAACAGGTTTGACTGTCTTCCAGATGGGGAGGGATCAGAGAGTGCCAATGGTAATGTTGAGTTTTCTAAAGGGAAGACTGATGCATTGCTAATTGGAGACTATGATACGATACCTAGATAGGACTTTTCAAAATAAGAATAAAAAGAAACAATTGAGAGTATGTTATCCAGGTGCCAGAGTGAGTGATATCGTGGATAGGATAGATAGAGAGATTGATTTTACCAATGTTGATTCAGATGTGATTGTGCATGTGGGTACAAATGATTTGGACATAGAAGGTCAGAAGAATTAATAGCAGATTATAGGAGATTGATTCAGAAGATGAAAGCTAGTGGAAGAAGGTACATGATTTCTGGGATTTTACCTAGGTTAGGTGCAGGTCAGGAAAGGTGTTGGGCTTTTCAGTACCAGTTTGGAGACATGTTTAGCAAAAAACTAGGTAAAGTTGGGGGTGGTGGGCTAAATCTGGATACGAATAATAGCAATGGTAACTAATAGTGGGGAGATAAATAAATCTAGTGTGGTTACAGGTTCAAATAATGATGATAGCAATAAAAATAACAGCATTTCGAGTATCAAATGTTTTACACAAATGCTCATAGCCTTAGAAATAAAAAAGATGAGCTAATTAGTTTTACCATAAATGAGAATCTAGACATTATTTGCATAACTGAGGCATGAGTTAATGAAGAATTATATGGAGACTCCTTTCAGGAATATGAAATAGAGGGATATTTACTTTATTTACACCACCATAGAGGAAAGGGTGGTGGTGTGGCACTTTGATAAAAGCAATATTCAATCTGTACTAATGACTGACTTTAAAATTAATCATGATATTGAATCAGTGTGGGTAGATATCCTTATATACAATAAATCAATAGAATAGGGGCATTTTTTAGACCTCCTGGCCAGAGTCAAGGTTAGACGGGGAAATTGTGAAAGAAATTGAGACAGCATGCCACAGTAAAGAAAAAGGTATAGTCATAATGGGTGATTTTAATTTTCCTGGCATTCATTGGGATTCCTGGTCTAATATGGACCATAACCATAGTAGTTCTGCATTCATAAATTGTATACTAGATAACTTTTTGACCCAGATGGTCCAAGAACCCACAAGATACAATGCACTATTAGACTTATTAACTAATGATGAAAGTATGGTGGATAAGATTAGAGTTGGGGAGAGAATTTAGACTTAGTGACCATAATATAATTAGATTTAATATGAATGTGATATCTGGGCCCAAATTGCAAGTTAATAAGGAAAAGATCATACATTTCCGAAATTACGATTTTACCAAATTTTGAGACATGCTTAGTACAACTGACTGGGATAAAGAGTTTAAAGACCAAAACTGTTTTATCATATGGGAACATTTTAAACAAATTTTAAATGAATATTCAGTCAGTATGTTTTAAAGATAAACCCATTAGGTGGGCGAAGAGAAAACCTGTTTATGGAATAGAGAGATAAGAGAGAAAATTAATGAAAAGTTTAGATGTTTTAAAATATTCAAGGGTAGTAATAGGGAAGATGATTTAGAAAATTATAGGAAAAATAGAAATGAACTTAACCAGTTAATAAGAAAGGCAAAGAGAGAGGCAGAAATTAATTTAGCAAGGAATAGTAATAAGAACCTGAAGAAGTTTTTTAGCTTTTATAAGACAATTCTGGCCAAGTCTATAAAATGCCCCTATTCTATATGATTTATTGTATATAAGGATATCTACCCACACTGATTCAATATCATGGATTAATTTTAAAGTCAGTCATTAGTACAGATTGAATATTGCTTTTAACATAAAGCGCCACACCACCACCCTTCTTTCCTCTACGCTGGTATAAATAAAGTGAATATCCCTCTATTTCATTCTGAAAGGAGTCTCCATACAATTCTTCATTAACCCATGCCTCAGTTATGCAAATAATGTCTAGATTCTCATTTATGGTATAGCTAATCAGCTCATCTTTTTATTTCTAAGGCTATGAGAATTTGTGTAAAAACATGATACTCGAAATGCTGTTATTTTTATTGCTATCATCATTACTTAAAACCTGTAACAATTAGCTTTCTTTATTTTCCCAATATTTCAGTTACCATTGCTATTATTCATATCCAGATTTACCCATCACCCCTAACTTTACCTATTTGCTAAACAAGTCTCCAAACTGGTGCTGAAAAAGCCCATCAACTTACTTAAGTGAACTCCATCTGCTGCAAAAAGATCTTATCCAGAATTCTCTCCACAAATCCAGAAACCTAATATTTTCTGAAAACATAAATTCCTAATCCTTTCATTTACACCTAAAGCCCTACTCCCCCATTCCTGACCTGCACCTAACCTAGGTAAAATCCCAGAAATCATGCACCTTCTTCCACTAGCTTTCATCTTCTGAATCAATCTCCTATAATCTGCTATTAATTCTTCTGACCTTCTATGTCCTATATCATTTGTACCCACATGCACAATCACATCTGAATCAACATTTGTAGAATCAATCTCTCTATCTATCCTATCCATGATATCACTCACTCTGGCACCTGGATAACATACTCTCAATCGTTTCTTTTTATTCTTACTTTGAAAAGTCCTATCTAGGTATTGTATCATAGAGTTTCCAATTAGCAATGTATCAGTCTTCCCTTTAGAAAACTCAACATTACCATTGGCACTCACTGATTCCTCCCCATAAAGTAAGGATAGTAAAGTTATACATACATATAAGGTAATCTAAATATATCTATTACATGAAAATCCCTTGATATTCCACTGACAGGTACAGAAGGTATTTTCCATGCTGTGGGAATCAAAAATAATAAGATTAAAGAGACATGGAGGCTGCAACTTTTTTTCCTAAAGACGTAAATCATTTAATTTTTTTTAAGTCTATGCTGTGATTTTTATAAAAATTTACTTAAAGGCCCTTACTGTAAGCAATTACTAAACTATCAATTTGTCAACATTTTTTAAAGGTCGCTATTTATACTATGGTTTCGTAACATATCTGTGGCTATAGTGTTCCCTTTCATCATGATTTGTATAGTCACCTACTTCGCAAAGTGCTATAAAATGAAGTTCCACTCAGTTGGAATATAACAAAAGCCTATGGGATTATTCACAACTTTGAGAGGCTGTAACTTGGTTTCTTAAAGGGAGCACCCATTTTTGTTCTTTTTATTCATTATATTTTTTTAGCTATGATTTGTATAAAAATCGACAATGGAGTGGTTCTGCTATACTATTACCCTTTCATTTTCCCACCTCAGCAAAGCAGAAGTCGCAATTTATAAATTTCTTCTCTAGAGTATAACTATATAGGTCATCAAGCTCCGGGGGCCATGAGCACAGAAGTAAATATTAAATAATAATAAATAAAAATAATTTATAAAAATACAATTATACTTTGAAAATAAGAACGAAGGTAATAATAAATCAGAAGGGTGTCACCCCAATTTTTATGAAAATCACAGGATATACTCTTAAAAAAAATAATGAATAATGAAAATCATTACTCTCTTTACGAAAAAAATGTTACTGCCTTTCAAAGTTAAAATTCCCATAGACTTTTCATTTTTGATCCATCAAGGTTAAGTCTCATTTCAGGCCCTCTAGTTCAGGTTATGATAAGTTTTGTTAGGTATGCACAGAGAAAATCTATGTAGAATTAACAAAACTTATCATAACCTGAACTAGGATGGCCCTAAAACGAGCATGAGGCCCACTAATTTTTTAATAGGTCAATGGGAAAATTTTAAACTTTGAGAGGCTGTAACTTTTTTTCCTAAAGGCTACATCATTTTTTTTTTTTTTTAAGCTTCCTTATTATTTTTTTTAGAGTATATCCTGTGATTTAATTTTTTTTATATAAAATCCTATGAGAGTTTTAACAACTTTGAGAGGCTGTAACTTTTTTTCCTAAAGAGTGACGATTTTCTTTTTCATTATTCTTCATATCTTGTGATTTTTATAAAAATCGGAGGTGACACATCTCTGCACTACTATTACCCAAAGAAATATTACGCAGGATCAACAAATCCTATTTGGTTTGAAACTATCATGTTATGGTTTTATTTCGCTTAAAGCCAACTAAGGAACTTTTCCTGTGCTTTGACTTTTTTCATTTTGCGAGATTAGCGATTTAAAAATGTTCAGCCACACTTACTTCTTCTTCTTAAAGAAGCTCCATCGAAATATAAACCATAGTCTAAAAAGTAAAATATATTATCCCATACAAATATTTAGTCGCACCATCATAAGAAATTACAAATGATTACGCTTTAACTTCTTGATAGAAGAAACAACCGCTGAATAACGGGAAAATTTTCTTCTTAGATAATTTAGGTAAAGGTATAGCACAGGAATTCATATATAGGTCGATATATCACTATTTATATAATATTATATATTATATTATATATATTATTATTATTATTATTATTATTATTATATTATTATTATTATTATTATTATTATTATTATTCTTATTATTATTATTATTATTATCACAGTTTTGTATTTATTATATTTTTTTTTTATTATTTTACAGTATTTGTATTATTATTTTGTTGATATTATATTATTATATTATATTATTATTATTATTATTATTATTATTATTATTATTATTATTATTATTATTATTATTATTATTATTATTATTATTATTATTATTATTATTATTATTATTATTATTATTATTATTATTTCATTATTATTATTATTATTATTATTATTATTATTATTATTATAATTATTATATTATTATTATTTATTATTTTTATTATTATTATTTCAATTATTATTTTAAATTATTATTATTATTGATTATTATTTATTATTATATTATATTATTAGTATTATTATTATTATTATTATTATTATATATTTTATTATTATTATTATTATTATTAGATTGGGGTTTTTTGGATTTTTAAAAAAATCCACGTCACGAATCTCAAAAGAATCCAAAAAATCATTTTTTGGATTTTTTTGAGATCGTGGACGTCACGCGAAATATTAATTTTGTAAACAAACTTTTTTTTTTTAAAGTTTGATATAGTATTATTTTTAACCATTGGCTCTAGTTCTGAGTTCAAAATCTTAAAATATGCCCTATAGGCTATGATAAAATGAAATTGCAACATTAAAGAGTGTTATCTGTAATATTGATGAATATTACATCAGAAATAAAAAGAAACATGTTTGAAACAGGATCTTTTGTTGACATTTTTTTTATAGTATAGAAATTTGTAACAGAGTAGCCTTGCTATGATATTATTGTTATATTTTTTTACTTCTATTGAAGTTAAATAACTTAATTCTGCAAAAAAATAAAAAATAATAAAAAAAAATAAAAAAAAAAAAAAAAATTAAAAAAATAATAATTTAAAAAACAAAAAATATGATTTTTTGGAGCAAAAAATCATGTGAAAAAATCAGTTGAAAAAATCAATTGATTTTTTTCTTGCCATCCCTGATTATTATTTATATATGCACTATCGCATATTAGATATTTGGATAAAATTTCAGAAAATTGTGGAGTTCCTGAATTATTTAATTAAACGCTATAGCAAGAACTTTTAAAATAAAATTTAAAATTAAACCACGTTTTAAAAAAATGCACAATAAATAAAATTAATATTATTAAATATTTTTACTTTTAAACTAAAATTATAAAATTTTCTGTAAGTAAAGTAAAACATAAGGTAATAGTCAGCGTTTAGGGTAATCCATCAGATATCGATATTTTTCGATAACCATAACTTATCGGCATATCCTGTGGTATATATATATAATATATATTATATATATATATAATAATATTATATATATATATATATATATATATATATATATATATACATATATATATATATATAGTTTAAAAAAATTGGTTATACCTAACAAAACTTATCTTACCTAGATTTAATAGCCCACAAGCAGCCCTAACCTTAAGGATTATGTTAACCACACTTATCCTAACCTAGACTTAATAGCCCCTCAGTAGGACCTAACCTAATGGATTATGAAAGGTCCCGAACTAGGCCCTAAACCAAAATTTGGATTTCTTAAAAGTCCCCAACTGATGCTCTAAATTAATACATCGAAGCGGGCAAAAAGAAATGTGTTTTAAAACTACCCTGCCATGATTGCTTGAACTGGCCATTATGTCACAAAAATCTGTGAAAACGTTGGATTTCTCGAAGCGTTACGTTAAAATATAAGCTTTTTCGTAAGGAAATTACGCAACCGCGTTAAAACCAAACAAAGTATAATATATATATATATAGATATATATATATATATTTATATACATATATAATATATATATATATAATATATTATATATATATATATATATATATATATATATATATATTATATATATATAGATAATATAATATATATATATATAATATGAATATAAGAGACCATCTACATAAATCATGTGGATAAAAATATATATTTTATTTATTATTTGTTTATTTATTTATTAGTATTTATTTGTTTATATATATATATAATATATATGATATATATATAATATATATTATATATATATATAATATATTAATAATATATTATATATATATATATATTATAATAATATATATATTGATATATATATATATATATATATATATATTTAATATATATATATATATATTAATATTATAAAAAATATATATATATATATATATATATATATATATATATATATATATATATATATATATATATATATATATATATATATATATATATATATATATATAATAAATATATAATAATTAACAAAATAATTATTTATATGAGATATTTGAGTTATCCATATTTACAGTTTTCTTTAGCATATAGCCTAATTGGTATAATGGGTACCTTATTGCTTTTCTTTCAAATTCAGA
>JABUQX010098021.1:15000-25000 GCA_015478945.1 Trachelipus rathkii | reverse complement strand
GAAATCGCCAGTAGACCTCGAGCGCCGAAAGCGCGTACGGCGATCGGAAAGCAGTTGAATGAATTACAGATGATCTAGAAATGAGCAGTTGAGAAGGTTTCAAAAATCTTAGATAAAATACAAGTGAAGAGCTATAGGGCGATGTTAGAAGGATAACAAGCGGCTTCCTTTTTTCGGTATCGGTTGGACAGTGCTTTGCGCGGCTTCCAACACTGAGGGAAAGTGTTAGTATGGAGACATAGAGATATATATATTATGTATATATATATATATATATATATATATATATATATATATATATATATATATATATATAAGATATTATATATAATAGTAATATTATATATATATATATATATATAGAATATATATATATATTTATAATATGTACTATATATATATGAGATTCAAGGAACTCTTTGTAGCAGTGGCTCACTCTCTCGAAAAAATACAAGACGTGTCTAACGGTGAGTCTTCAACTCAAGCATACCAAATGCTAAATTCTTTACTTGAAGGTCAGTTTATTGTAACTCTTTTTGTCCTTTACAAAGTTCTTTCATTGATTGACTTTAGGACTATCTAAAATAGTTCAAAACGTCGATTGTGATTTAGTAGAAGCATGTGACCACATTTGTAATCTTATAGCCGTTATGAATGAATGGCGTTCAAATTCAGAATCTGTGTTTAAAAGCACCTTTGAAGAAGTTACGTGCCTTGCTTCGAAATTTAATGTAACGATTTCGATCCCCCGAAGTGCTTCTCGCCAAATGAAAGTATCTGGTTTAAATAATATTGAACCTGAGCATTATTATAGACAAATGGTGTTCATACCATTTTTGGATAAAATTATTATAGAATTAGAAGAGCGATTTCAAAAACATAAAGACTTATTGTCCGTTCTTCAGAAATTTATACCACGATATTGTGCTGATAAGTTTACGTTTTCTGAACTCCAAATCTGTTGCAGATTTTATGAAAAGTTTCTTCCTAGTCCAGGAAACTTAGAAACTGAATTTGAATTGTGGAGACAGAAATGGGATGACAAAAGTTGTGATGCAAGACCTTGCACTGCAATAGATGCATTGTCTAGTTGTAATAATACTATCTTCCCAAATATATGGAAGCTACTACAAATATTAGCAACTCTCCCTGTTTCAACCGCAACACCTGAAAGATCATTTTCAACATTAAGGCGTTTAAAAACGTACTTAAGAAACTCAATGGGACAAGATCGTTTGACAGGTCTAGCTTTACTTAACATTCACAGGGAAATCGAAGTAGATCCCGATGCAGTAATTACACTTTTTGCAAAAAAGTCCCCCAGGAGAGAAAATTGTTGTTACCATTAAGATAAAATTTTTTCTCATTTATTTTCTTTACATACACCTTTATGTATATATATATATATATATATATATATATATATTACTATATTATATATATAATATATATATAATATATATATATAATATATATAATATATATATATATATATATAATATATATATATATATTATATATAATATATATTATATGTATTAGACTAATAAGGAATGTGAAAGTGACACCTGCAGATTGCATCTTTGATCTATACCTCTTACTCCACGCCATAGTTTCACATATATGCATTAATACCAGTAGTAACATGCCATCTATGCATGAACCACAGCGTTGTCAACACTTAGCTCCATTGCATTCAAAGGGTTTGATAGCAACAACCACCTTCCTACCACTCTTAACTTTCCTACAACACTTGGCGTCATCTGTTCCCTTTTCATCCAACATGCAGCCTATATATTTAAACAAATACTTGTTCCAGTTTCCTTCCATCCACCATGATTTCACACTGCGAACTCACCTCACCTACTGCAATTACCTTGCTCTTATCTATATTTACTTTCAAGTCCCTCCTTTTACATACCCAGCCAAACATTCTCTACAAATCTTCTCAAACTTTCTTTAGAATAATCACGCAAAACCAAATCTTCTGCGTACGATTAGGAAGGCACCGTCCACTCTTTTCTATTTCCATCAATCTAACACCCTCCCTGCCGCATTTACCTTAAATTCTTTCATAACCCATTCCATATACAAATTAGATAGTCAAGGAGCAATAACACCTTCCGGCCCCACGCCACTGTTATTATTAAATTATACACGCTCTACTTCATTTATTCTTACACACGCTTCACCATTGACATACATACTTTTAATTCCGCTAGCAACCCTTACACCAACACCACATATCATTAACACATGCCGCATTCCCGATTAATCCTGTCGTACGCCTGTGAGAAGTCCATAAAACTTAAATAAAGTTAGTTATTCTTCTCCCTCATTTGCTTCAGAGTAACAATAATAATTAATAATAATAAATAATAATATAATAATAATAATAATTTAACGAATAAATTAATAATAATAATACATAATAATTAATAATAATAATAATAATCAAAATATTAATAAGAATGAAAAGTAATGATTAAAAGGTAGTAATTAAAACCATAATAAATAAAAATAAGAATAATAATAATAATCATAAATAATAATAATAATTAATAATTAATAATAATAATAATAAAATATAATAATAATATAATAATAATAATGATGATTAATAATAATGATATGATAATAAATAATAATAATAATAATAAAATATAAAATAATAAATAATAATAATTAATAATAATAATAAATTAATAATAATAATAATAATAATAATAATAATGATAATAATAATTGAATAATAATAACTTATAATAATAATAATAATAATTAATAATTAATAAAAAAAAAAAAAAAAAAAAAAAAAAAAAATAAAAATAATTAATATAATAAAATAATAATAAAATAATAATAATAATAATAATAATAATAATAATAATAATAATAATAATAAAACATAATATATAAAAAAAATAAAATAAGAAAAAAAAAAAATAATAATAATAAAAATAAAATAAATATAATAAAAAAAAAAAAATAATAATAATAATAATAATAATAATAATAATAATAATAATAATAATAATAAAATAATAATAATAATAATAATAATAATAATAATAAAATAATATAATAATAATAATAATAATATTAAATAATAATAATAATAATTTAATATTAATAAGAATAAAAATTATAAAATAAAAATCAAAAAAGAAATAAAAATAATAATAAAAAAAATAAATATTGAAAATAATAAAAATAATTAGTAAAAAATAATAAAAATAATAATAAATTAGAGAAGTTTCAATTAATAAAATAATAAATAATAATAATAATAATAAATAATAATAATAATAAAAAAAATAATAATAATAATAATAATAATAATAATAATAATAATAATAATAATAATAATAATAAAAAATAAAAATTAAAATAATAAAAAAATAATAATAAAATTAAATAAATAATAAAAAAATAACATAATAATAATAATAATAATAATAATAATAATAATAATAATAATAATAATAATAATAATCAATAATAATAAAAATAATAATAATAATAATAATAATAAAATAATAATAATAATAATAATAATAATATAATAATAATAATCAAAAAACATAATAATAAGAATAATAATTAATAATAATAATAATAATTAATAATAATAATAATAATAATAATAATAATAATAATAATAATAATAATAATAATAATAATAATTGACAATGACAATGATAATAATTATAATTATTGAAGGAGTCAATAAGAGTCAAACTATAAATTAAGCTGAAATTTCGGTTTAGAATGATCGAAATGATGAGAAATTTGAGATGGTGAAATTAGAATTTTCTTTCACATTTATAAATTGTAATAATGATTTCAATATTTGGTAAAACATTTCAAATGGAAATGTCAAAAAGTATGAAAAAAGATTTTTTTTTCAACACAATTTAGTTTAATGGTTTTAATTCATTTAGAATATATTTTAGGTATGTGTCCTAGTTTAAAATAATACAATTTACAGTTTCCAGAAATAATCATAAAGATTTTTAACTAAGTTTACTGATTTAAAATTTTATTTAAAGTGATAAAAATAAAATAATTAAATTTTTAATAAATTTATAGTATAACTTTAAAATTTGAAAAACTTTAAATTATTTTCATAATGTAGAAATCAAACATAAGCATTTAACTATACAGTAGAAATTGGCATATTAAATGATATTCTTCCATTAAATTAGGTCTTAATTTTGAAGGTGCCTTTATGCACAATAATAATAATAATAATAATAATAATAATAATAATAATAATAATAATAATAATAATAATAATAATAATAATAATAATAATAATAATAATAATAATAATAATAATAATAATAATAATAATAATAGAGGTGTAGCGGATGGTGATTTTTCACTATCCGCGGATGCGGATAGTTAAAATCAGTATCCGCGGATTGCGGATGCGGATAGAAGGTTTTAGAGTTTTAGCCACAGGTACACCATATATATATATATACTATATATATATATATTAGTATATATATATATAATATATATATATATATATATATATATTATATATATATATATATAAATATATATTATATATATATATATATATATATATATATACTATATTATATATATATATATATATATATATATATATATATATATATATATATATATATATATATTGCGTGTCTGCTTATGTGATATTTTGCTTTTTCTTGGCTGAACCCTAATTTAGCCCTTACCTAAATATGGACATAAAAATCTTAATTTTCAGCTAATTTTGATATGAAAAAAAAGCAAACGTTTTTTTTTTAAACCTCTAAAACGTCTTTTTGGGTGTTTTTCCTGTGTCTAAAATCATTTCTTTTGTATTTTAATTTTTTTGAAAACCTATGTTTTTTTTATATTTTTTGCTTCACCTCCCACAGTTTTTTTTTCGAAATGGCTTCAAGCTTGAACTATACATAGATGGGTCCATTACCTACAAAATGCACATATTTTTTTGTTTGATTGTTGACCCCAGATCCCAGCAATTGTATACTCAAAAAAAACATTTTTTTGAAAATTTGTTCCAAGAACAGAACAAAACTAATGCATATATATAAAAAAAAACGATCTAAATTAAAAATGTGTATCTCCCTCGACTACATAAGCTCTAAAAATTTCATTGATCTCCTGACCAGAAAATTTTTTTTCTCAATTTTTCATTTTCAAAACCAAAAAAAAGGGGTTTTTGAATTTTGACCATTTCTTAGATCTGGTGTCAAAAACCAAACAAAAATGTGTGCATTTTGTAGGTAATGGGCCCATCTATGTATATTTCAAGTTTGAAATCATTTCGAAAAAAAAAAATTGTAGGAGGTGAAGCCAAAAAATATGAAAAGGTGGGTTTTCAAATAATGAAAATACAAAAAACACCCGAAAAAGACGTTTAGAGGTAAGAAATCACTGCGGTTTGCTTTTTTTTTTTTATTATTCAAAATTGGCTGAAAATTATAAATTCCGCTTTTTTGGTGGGGGATAAATGAGGCTCAGCTTGGAGGTAAAAGTAGACCCTCCCCTGAAGATGTGAATGGGAAGTCGGTAACTAGAGTAGAAGCAAAGGAAGGGGATTTGAAAAAATTAAACTCTTATGAGGTGACTTTCATGATTTCAGTGTGGGGATCTATTCTTGACAGGTTCGATATCATAAGTGATAAGTTACAGGGTGAGAAGATGGACGTAGAAACTGTAGTTAACATGCATGGCTCTCTCAGCACCTTTCTATCCGAAATGAAAAAATATCATTCAGTGTTTTTGAAAACAGTAGCAAATAAAAATTTGAAATCCTGCAACAAGTAGGAATTGAAGAAAATATATCTAAAATAATTAAAAAACGTAAGAGATTGTTTGATGAATCCGGTGTGTCTAAGATAGAGGCTTAAATTAAGTAATCCAAACATCTTTCTACAGAAAAGTTACATGAATATATTAGACAAACTATTTATCAATTGAGTTAAAAAGGAGAAATTCTGTATATAGAAAATTCTCAAATTTTTTTTTTTTTTTTTTATCAAAAGTAACGGGGATCGAAGTAGAAGAAATATATAAATCAGCTAAATTACTGCAGCGTATATATCCGTCAAATTTAGAGGAAACTTTTGGCACAGAATGCATTCATCTGAAAAGTTTTCTTCTAGAAGGAAATTAGAACTTATCCATCTCAAATTTAAAGGAAATTTAATCCGCTAAAAATCTCCATGATTTGTATTCCGATGTTAATATTTCTTTAAGACTTTATTTATGCACCCCTGCCACAAACTGCTCAGCTGAAAGATCATTTTCGGCACTTAGAAGAGTAAAATATTATTTACGATCATTTGCTTTTCAACACCGTTTGGTACATTTTGCTATTCTTGCAATAGAAAATGATACATATCTGTAAAATTAGATTTTGAAGATGTTACTGACATAAAAGTGAGAGTGACGGTTGTGAAACTTTTGCTCTTCCATTTTATAATATAATTGTGCTAATATTGAAAAGTGGAACTTCATAGTAAACAACATTGTGTTAGTGTATCTAATTACGACTACTGTTGTGTATATACCACAGTTTTCATTGAACATGTCTATTCTAATTTGTGATCAATTCTAAATTGGATAGCAAACCCTAGGGCTAAAGACATAGGAAAAGATTTACTGTTGTTTTGTCTGGGTATTTGGTTCTTAAATGACTTTTCCTGTATTTGAAATACCAGGTCGCTATTAAATGGTTACTTTAATTTAGGGTGAAATTTAAATTCAAATTAGGATTTTCGACTCCACAGATTACAGTTAAGCCTACCTTATAACTTTATATATCCCTGGCCTAGGCTAAGCTAATATTAGTGTGTGAATAATTTTAACCTATTTTTGAAAGAAGTCAACGTATTAATTATCTTTTTAGGCTTTATTGATTATTCTAAATTGTAAGTAGGTAAAATAATAGGCAGGTAAGTAAGCTTTAATAATATTTAACAAGTATGTATGCTTTCTGTGTGAATTCGTGGGGACCATGTAAGAGAGGATGAATATGTGAATCACGATGCCCCTGCGTTGTGATATCCTGAATGCAGGAAATGTTGTTGTATAAGCGATTGATCTAGCAAGACTGAGTGAAAATGTGAATCGGGTATTGGAAAGAAGAAAGTATTTGAGTTGAGAAGAGAGGAAGTGTTAGGAAAAAATTAGTAGGATTGTCGAGGCAAAGGAGGGAGCGGGTATTAGGTAGCGGGAAATAGTGATATCACCTAGGCAGGAACGATGGGAGGGAAAAGGATAAAGTAGTGTATAATAGGTCTGCACGATGAATATATGAGAGATTGTAGGAAACTAAAAATTAGATAATATTAAAGAATGGATCTCGAAAGTCACGGTCAGCCTGTGACCTGCGAAGTAACAGGTCGGGACTGTTTCCAGATGGGGAAGGATCAGCGAGTGCCAATGGGTTAATGTTAAGTTTTTCTGAAGGGAAAAGACGTTGAAATTGGCTAATATTATAAAATGAAGGAGGAGGACTTTTCAAACTAAAGAATTAAAAGAAACGATTGAAGAGATGCTTAATCCAGGGTGCCAGAGTGAGTGTATCGTGGTAGGATAACAGAGAGATTGATTTCATTACAAATGTTTGATATCAGAGGTGATTGTGCATGTGGGTACAAATGATACAAGAGAAAAAGGTCAAAAGAATTATAGCAGATTATAGGAGATTGTTCAGAGATGAAAGCTAGTGGAAGAAGGTGCATGATTTCTGGGATTTTACCTAGGTTAGGTGCAGGTCAGGACATGGAGGGAGTAGAGGCTTTAGGTGTAAATTAAGGTTAGGAAAATAAAACTATGTTTATTCAGAAATATTAAGGTTTTTTGGATTGTGGAGGAGAATGTTCTGTTAATAAAGACTTTTGCAGCAGATGTCAGTTGGAGCGTGAAAGGTGTTGAGCCTTTTTCGGTACCAGTTTGAGGACTTTCGTTTTAGACAGAAAAACTAGGTAAAGTTGGGGGGATGGGCTTAAATCTGGATACAAATAATAGGCAATGTAATGTAATAGATGGGGAGACGTAAATAAAAGCTAAGTTGTTACAGTTTAACAAATGAGATTGATAGCAATCTAAAAATAACAGCAATTCGAGTATCAAATGTTTTTACACAAATGCTCACTAGCGCTAGAATAGAAAAGATGAGGCTGATTTAGTTATACAATAAATAAGATATTTATTTGCATAACTGAGGCATGGGTTAATGCAGAATCTATATGGAGGACTCTTTCAGGGAATATGAAAATAGAGGGATTGATATCACTTTCATTTATACCAGCGGAGAGAAAGGAGGGTGGTTGGATGTGGCAGCTTTATGTTAAGAAGCAATATTCAATTTGATATATGACTGACTTTAAAATTAATCAATGCTATGAATCAAGTGTGGGATACCGATATCCTTAGTACTACAATAAACAATCATATAGAATAGGGGCATTTTTATTGCTATGTATTACTAATAAATGAACTTTCTCTGAGCAATTGAGGACAGCATGCCACAGTAATTGAAAGGTATAGTGCATACACTGGGTTTTAATTTTCCTTGCATTCATTGGATTCCTTGTCTAATATGGACCGTAGTAGTTCTACATTCATAATTGTATACTAGATAACTTTTCTGACCAGAGGTCAAACCCACAAGATACGAGTGCACTATTAGGAAGCTTACATTATTACAACTAATGATTGAACGTATGGGGATTGGTAGGTAGAGTGCTTTTAATCATACAGATTATTATACCCAGAAAGATAATTTCCATTTATTTAATTTGATATCTGGCCCAAAATTGTAAGTTAATTAAGGATTATTATATTAACAAAGGAAATGAGAAAAATTAAAATTTTCGGGAATGCATTGTATGGCTGCGTTCCTTTTGGAGGTTAAAGCACCAAAACTGTTTCTATTCAGTGGCGAACCATGTTTAAACAAAGTTATATGAATATTTCAGTCCAGCTATGTTTAAAGAATTAAAGCCCATTAGGTGGCGCTAAGAGAATAACCGTCTTGGTGGAATTAGAGAGATAGAGAGAAAAATTAATGAAAGCGCAGAGTTTTTAAAATATTCAAGGGTAGTAATAGGGAGATGATTTAGAAAATTATAGGAAAAATAAAATGAACTCTAGGAGAAAAATAAAGAAGCAAAGAGAGAGGCAGAAATTAATTAGCAAGGAATAGTAATAAGAACCTGAGAAGTTATTTTAGCTTTTATTAAATTTAAAAGTAAGAATAGGACAACTTGGTCCAATTAAAATTGATGAGAATTTAGTGAGTCAGATAAGGAGTTGGTCAACTTTTCAATGTTATTATTGCTTCGAGGTTTTACTGAGGAAATTAGCATAATATTCAGAGACTAATAGTCTTCGTTATGCATGTAACAAGTAGACTTAAAGAATTTTGGAATTTGAGAAAGATATGCATTTTGTGTTAGATCATATTGATCCAAGTAAGCTGCAGGCCCTTGATGGTAATATGGTAGAATTCTGAAAGAGGGTAGTTTCGCCATTGCAAAGGCACTGTATTTGATTTTTAAGCGTCTATAACATTGGTGAGGTACCAGAATGACTGGAGAACAGCATATGTTGTGCCTAATTATATAAGAAAGGTGTAAGGAAGATTTGGGAAATTATGTGCCAATTAGCTTAACACTTCTGGTTGTAAAAAGGTCTGGAAAAAGGTTACTGAAAGGTTTTAGAGGAAATATTTGGAAGATACAAGATATTGTATGACTCCCAGCATGGTTTCAGAAACGGTAGGTCATGTCAGACCAAAGCTTTTTAGAATTTATGCGAATACATTACTGAGGCATTGACCGAGAGATCCAGTTGATATTGTATATTTAGACTTAGTAAAGCTTTTGATTAAGGTTCCCCAGCATTTAATGGCTGATGGAAAAAAAGTATATTGCAATGTTGGCTATATGTGGATGGCTTACATGGTTGGCATGAAAGAGTTAGCGTT
>JABUQX010098021.1:0-10000 GCA_015478945.1 Trachelipus rathkii | reverse complement strand
AGAAATGGGACGTAGCAGGATTTCATTTAAGGGGGGCAAAGGTTTATATATATACATATTATTATATATATACTATATATATATATATATAATATTATATATATATAATATATATATATATGATATATATACTTATATATATAAATATATAAAGTTTTCATACTATATATTAATATTATATATATATATAAATATTTATTATAAGTTATTATATTTACTTAATATAATTATATATATAATATATTATATATATATAATATTATATTATATATATATATATATTGATAATATATATATATATATATGATATATATATATATAATATATATTTGCAGCTTTATCAGCCGCCAAATGCTATGGACAACGGAGAGTTCCAGCGGAGAATACTTGTCTCGAAAAAACTGAGCCTGATTAAAAAGCCTTACAGCTAGGTTGACTTATATAATTAATAGTATGAAAGAAAAGGGTGTAACATTGATTTTTTTCTTTTTTTTAATGCTTTTAGTAATAGTAATTACTCCTTCAGTATATATCGATTTTGATGTATCTTTTTTTCAGTCTTTCTGACTAATAACCCTTTGGAAAACGTCGTCCTGGCAAACAATCTTAAGGTCTTCAGTTTTTCTATTTCGCAAGAGTTTACGGGGTTGAAGGTGCCCGCTCCTGCCCCCCCTGCCTAACGCCCATGCCTCAAGTAGTTCTGACTTATAATCAAGTTATTCAGTTATGTTTAGATAAAATTTGCTACAGCTGTCTGTTTAGGAAATATCATTTATGTGATGAGATCTTCCACCATTCCAGGAGGTCTGAACTTTGTGAAAATTAAAGGAAGTGCAGCATCACTATTTCTAATTCCTCTTTATATTCCTTCCTTTTGTTTTTTGAACATTGACCTTGTTCCAATTTGAAGCCAGTACTTCCGACTAACTTTCCTTTGATGCACCCTACATACGTGATTGATCTAACTTTGATGAATGTTCTTCTGCTTTCAAGCTTCCTTCTTCAAGAGGAAAAGAGGAAAAGCGTCTTCCATTTCCATTTCGGTACTACTACTACTACTCACTGACTACTTCACTACTGCTACTACTAACTACTATACTAACTAACTATTAACTGTCCTAAAATCTGAAGTGGAGCCCTTAGAGGAAAGCCAGAAAGATTGTTGAATATTTCTGGACGAATAGCCCAGGGTTTTTTCCCAACACATTCTTCGTCTGAATTTTCCCTTCATGTAAACTCCGAGATCTTTTTCACCAAGCTTGTAGATATTGGCTGTATTACATGTTAAACTTTTCTCTTTAGCTTTTCTTTTCAGTTGAACCTTCTCTTCCTTAAAACCAATCCCAATTTGTTTTACTATATGCATTGCATGCTTCCTTACGTGTTCTTTCAGAAAAGCAATTTTTAAAATTCCCTTCTTGTTACCTCTCATATTTTATTATATCTATATTTTCCTATACATTCTTTGTGAAAAACGCAATTTCTAAAGCTATTTTCAAGTTCTCTCTCAATGTTATGTTTGAATGCCACAATCATTGTTACGTTTTGGTTCTTTGAAGATATTTGTTCCAGAGATCGATGCTAACTGCAGGAATTACATAATTATAAGATTTCCTGATCACCAGCGTTGCTTCTTTGTCATTTCCTCAAAAGGGTTTCAGGACACGGGATGATGTTTTCCAATGAGTATTCCCACATGATAGATCGTTAGTGTTTGAGGATATCTATCTATGGTCTTGCAGCACTAATAGTTGACGACTGTATTGCTGCTAGTGTTGAGAGTTCCATCGGTGTAGTAAACCATCCCCTTGAACAGAGTTTGTGGAAGAATGGACAGGTAATCACGCCCTAGTCTTCGAGGATCAATAAGTTAGCGTTCCTTGCAAAGTAGTTCATGGGTGAATGACCAATTGTAGGCATTTGCAATTTTTTTTGTGTCGAATTTAACTTCCACAAAGTAGCGACACTGAACATTTTCACGACTTGTGTGATCAAAGAGTAGCATAATTAATAACTAATTTAATATATAATCAAGTTATTACGTTCTAATAACTATAATTACAGTTGTTATATTAGGTGGTTATTGAACTGATAGCATTATAAGAGCTACTTAATTTACTACACTACTTAGTTTTTAACAATTAACATATTTATTAGTTATAAGTGAAAGTATATTTGTCTTTGTCTATATAGATATAGTAATAATGGGGGGTGTTGTGAATATAATAAACGTGTTATGTCAAACTCAAATCAGGTTATAGATAGGGGCGTACTACTCATATGACTGCTATTCTAGTAGGTAATACATAATATCCTATATAATATCTGATAGATATATATATGTATAATCTATATATTATTGCCGGCATATCCAGCAATATATCCGGCAATTTCACACACAAAACCGAGAATATCCGGTATCCCGAATTCTAACCAAGGGCCAGACCGATAGCAGGTTTGCCTGTTATCCGGTTTTCGAAAATATTACCCAAGATATCCGATATACGCGGTTCGTCCGCAATAAGCGATTTACATACAGGTCCACCAATCAGGTGGAAAGATACTATATGATCAGGTTGATTTATTTTCTCCTAACGATGGATGGAGTATCAAGCGGAGGAGTAATAGACATGATACAAAAAACATTAACTAAAGCTCTCAAAAATAGTCTCTTCTCGAGAAATATACAGGAAATTTAATAATATTAGATTTTATCAGCTTAAATATAGAAGCTAAAAATATTATGGAACAAGCAATTTATTATATAAAGATTATTTATTATTGACAATTACGAACGGACTTACCAAGGTATCCTAATGGGATTAAGACGCTCACTACCATGACAAATTCGGTCCACGAGAATGGTATTATCCTCAATGTCGGTCCTAGATAAACTGCTGCGGACGTTTAACTACGGATTTCGATGGAAAATCAATATATGTACACAGTACACAAACACACAAAATTACCTTCTCAGAAACAGGCCGCCACCAATTTACGATTGCCATGTTTGCTACACTACAGACAACCACACTCGCCGGACCCTAATCACCAGATAAACTGAAAGAGGAGGGTTGCCAGGGACAGGGCTGAGACAACGCGGGATAGCTTATAAAACAATTGTTGTCATAGAGAGTAATGCAAGTAAATCAATATGGTCTGGGGAACTAGCAGCAGCCTTCTGCTCTAACTGTCTGGGGAGACTGTAGATTTGTTCAAAGGTAAGAAAACATATTTATACACCTATCTTAATACACTCCTCACATATATACAGTAATAACCTCAGTATAACCTAATATATTCAATACAACTATAATAGTAACCGCAATCCACGAAACGACAACTACAAACACCACACTCAAAGATCAATCACTGACTCACACGCACATCATTATAGAAGAAAACGCTGGTATGTTATAGATCACCTAAGAATCCACCAGGAAAGACTTAAACAAGTTAACCGATCACAATAATAAATATATAGTGACAAACAATAATGATTAATTTCATAACAACTCACCTACATAATAAATAAAAAACCCCCATAATATAGTTATTGTCGCCTATATAAGGTGGGCACTAGAGGCCCAGGGCCACAGGGCGGCATATATATGAGCGCGCGCAATAGTTTTTTCACAAAAAGCGTATAAATGGTTGTATCTTGTAGTGCATAATATACAGAATATAGATAAAACCTCACGTACTATAAGATAACACTCAAATACTAATATATACAAAAAAGGTAAATAACAGGATAAATTTACCTAGTATAAAACGTAAATTTAATAGAATATCACCCTCTAGAACGGACACATACAGACAAGATACATATGCTCTAATCAACAACCACCTTAACACGGAGCGTAACAGCGGAAACAGGTGCAACAGACCGTCAACGCGGGAGAACAGAAACCGGCAAAAAAATTGCATAGGAAGAGCTAACACTATAAACACAAACAATCATAAGATAACCCAATAACAACGCCCATCTCTAAAATCAACTATTAAAATACCGCAAAACCCTAATATAGAAGTACCTAGATATATTATTAGTAAAGGTGTTATAATAATAAGGCCTACATTATCCATACTATATTTAATAGTATAAGTATCATTAGTATATAACTAAATATAAACTATATTATATAGCTTAGTAATATGGAAAGCTATAATAGGGTACGAAGCAAAACTTCAGGCTAGCTTATTATAGGATATATACTGATATACTTCCGCTATAAATAAATAATGTTAATACTACTTATATTAAGCGTTAACACCGAATATATGATGATATAGGGTAGTACTCAAATATAATACATACCCCTATGATACAATACTATATTTATATATATATAATCAGTATCATACAATAAGATGAGATTAGAATCTATAACGTTCAGATATGCTCAAGACGAACTCTATACTAGAAAACAGTAATAGGTACTACTAAATAATATATATATATATATACTATATATAAACTATATATACTAAATTAAGCCGAAGCCCTAACTAGCTCATATAAATAATACAATATAGAATACGGTAAATAGGTAGAATTAACCTCATCAACCGGGTAAAAACATTCCGGATTGGTATTATAATCATAATAACAGAATAAATAATAGGCATATATTTAAACTATACTTAAGAACCTCGCATCTGGTATATTTTCTAGTTTGAAGATAATACTCTCAAATTAAGGCTAAAAGAAAGATCACCTCCTTAGTACACTCTTATTAGCTAGGACGTCATTTAGTAATTACTGGAGACACATGGATAAGGGTACAAGACGGTTTTTTGATGATTAAACTGATATATTATATATATATTATAGTATACTAATAAGAATTAACTACCCAATATAAACCAATATCACTATTGAATATAATAATAATATATATATATATACATAAACATATTATATATAATAAATCATATATTCATATAAAAATAATAATATATATAATGAAATATTTACTACCATATATAATATAAGCCATAATAATATACTATATAAATATATAATATATATATATATACTATTAACTATAATATATAATCAACGATATATATATATAATTATATATATAATAGATATATATATTAATATTATAATCATAATAATAATATATAATATATATATATTCTCTTTTTTTCAAAAATTCTTCATTCTTGTAAATTTATTATTCAATAATAAAAAAAGGTTCAATATAACTCTGAAGAGATAAACTTTAATTAGTTGTTTTAATATCATTCGAAAAAAAATTTCATCGTTAACTAAAAAGACCAAACTCGAAAAACATACTCAATGTAGACTTGAAATAATTTTAACGTCGATCTGAAGATAAGAAAGGATGATTGACAATTTGTTCATAATTAAATAGTTAAACACAGTTGAGTAGGGAAAACAGTTAGTTCAAATCATCCATGAAAAGTTAAACCGAAAAACCAGTATACTCATGGGCCAAAATACGAATTCTAACTAGAGACCTTTTAAATTTTAATCATGCGACATTATAAAAAAACGCTGTCATCTCAGACATTGCTAGCAGTTTGTTAAAAAAGAAAGGTGAAGCTAAAGACATTTAAGGGAATAAACTTTTATTTCTCCAAAACTCAGACTAAGGTGAGATCTTTTTCAATAATTGTCAGAAGAACTTGTTCTGTCTGTCAAAGTTGAAAAATTCAAAGAGTACAATGAATCAAAAATAATGGTTGTTAAAGATTAAGTTTTTAGCAAAGGACCAAAGGTTTAACAGCAGGTGTGTAAGGATGACAATGGCTTCGAAACTGGATAGTCCTTATTTTGACCTGGAATAAAATATTCGTAAAAATAGTTGCTTAGAAGAAGAGGAATAAGCAAAAAAAGTAAAACTTAAAAAAATGCTAATAAAGGACGCCTTCGGTGCAATTTAAGAAAGATGGACGCTTGCACAAGGGAAAAGTTAAATTATATTTGCTATAAAGAATATTAGAATATGTGAGCCGAAAGATATAAAGACAAATTAACTAAACAGTGTTGAGCAAGATTAAGACCCCGTACCAAATTGAAACACGATTCTCTAGCCAGCAAGAAGTATACCCAAGAACTTCTTATGACTGTTTTAAAAGAATTCGAATCATGTCAAATAACGAGGTAATAGATTTAGGCATTTGAGTTACCCAGGAGTTTAATCAGTCAAACACATGACTCAGTACGATTAAAAATATAAATCAGGAGCAATGAGGATGAGGAAAGCTAGCTGGCGTAAATGTGATACTTATTTTTGTTGAATTAGTCCAAAACGAAGAAGTGAATAAGTTGTTGTCAGAATGAACTTGATAAGACTGAAAGGACTGTTTCGGATTACGTTAAAATTGCACACAATGAGGTGTGGAGTTTCATACTTTACAGTTAGCAAGATAGCGGTGATCCGGATATCTCCTGGCATATACTAACAATACCCAGCACACCAATCATCCCATAAGCAGCAGACAAATAGCAATTCTAGCCAGTGACGACCAAAAATTAATGGAAGTTCTAAAGCAGTCAAGCAGTGAAAAGTGGCAAATCATTAGATCAAAAAGAAAACAAAGATAGTAGGAAGTTACATGCTCTTTTGCTCAAAGGGTTTTCCAACCTTAAAAAAACATAAATAATTAGTATTGGATGGGTGGCCTGTAGCACCATAAACTACTGCTAGTAGTCAGTGGGAAACAATCGAAACTCATCAACATATATGATTAAATTGATCCATACTTTAATTAAGATTTTTTTTTTTTTTTTTTATATTTTCACAGACAGAGGATTTTTAAGCAAATTTGGACGTAAAAAACATTATCCTCTCGGAAAGAGGGAAAAAATTAATTCTGAAAACAAAGATCACAGTTCAGAATCTTACCTCTGGCACTATAAGAATCTTGATAATTAAAAACCAAGAAATGTCTTTTGTGGAACTTAGAGACTTAAAATGATAAACGCTATCGAACAGAAATTTTTGGGTGGATTCTCAGATAGTTTATCAGTTTACAGGAATCCTTCCTATAGCTAGGTATCTTGTACCAGCAGTTGAAGAGTGAAGAGTCAAAATTGAGTATTATACAGGGACCAATGGAGTTATATTCAGAAAAAAAGACGATTTGAAAAACACGCAATCTACCATATAAAAGACCTTCAGAACCACAAAATCCTCAGAAAAACAAAGGTAATATCCATAAGGGCAAATTCATTATGGAAATAAATATAGAAAAAATTGACGGAAACAAGCTGTAAAGTCTCTACAGAGAAGACGTATCCCTAGCGTATACCTCTAAAAATATTCTTCAAGCAATGTGGCACTCTCCACGATTAGCAGATTCTGCGACCTACCTCAGTCCCAAGCTGCGAAAAATCTCCTCGCAGCGTAATCCTTCTCTCGCTTTAAAGAAAAACAAATATAACTCGGTATCTAAAGGAAACATCGTTAAAGGCAGCATTCTCTCATTTGAAAGAAGTTTTATTTTTTTTAAGGACCTCTATTTCTTGAAAATAAACTTAGAAAAAATCCACAAAATTGCCATTTTGAATAGAGATATTTTCCTACATCATTGCTCAATGCAGCTCAAAGAGAATTTATTTCACAATTATCTTAAGAAAATGGTGATTAATTTAATTTTTTTTTATTATTATTGTTTCATTTTTATTTAAGAATAATAAAAACAAAAAATCTATAGTTAACAGTATATTCAAGCGCAGCTTCATAGTTACAAAAGAGGTTATTATAAAAACATTATAGGAAATGAAATGAATTGAAATATAAATTTTTTTTCTTCGCTTTCTTAAAATATTGTTCTTAAAAAAAATAAAGGGGGGGGGCGAAAAAAAAAAAGACAACTTATAATAAAAAATATAAATTACGTATAAAAAGTAAAAATATTATTATCTAAAGAGAAATTATATTAAAATTTAGAGAAAAAATGTTAATTATTCTTTTTTTTTTTTTTTTTTTTGTATTATTTTTTAGAAATCTTTTTTAAATCTATAAGTAAATAAATATTTTCAATTCCTGAAATTAATTAAGAAGCTACATTTTACTAATAAAACGAGTATATACATATGTAATGTCTGTCAAAATAGAAAGCGTAAGGCTAATAAAAATGATCGTTATAATAATAAGCGTAGTATTAGAGGAGTGGAATTATAAAATGTAGGGGGCGGCGGAGCCAGTAACCAATTTTTAACACAATGCCAGGAAGACAGACCGGAGTTCGAGTAATTCTAAAAATGGCTAGAGCTGGAGGCTGGTAGTAAACCGAATCGGGTAAAAAAATTTTGAAAATGATGGAGCTGAGACGGGCCGAGAGACGAAAGAAAAAAAGGTTATCAAGCCGGCTCTGTCCTACCCACATAGCATATGAAAAGAATTGTACAGATCAATTAAAAACAAGTTAACTTACATAATGATTATTATTACCCATACTTTTCGGAAGTTTAATATCAAACCGTTAGTATCAAAGGTTAAAAACCTTGCGAAAAAAAAGTTATATGGTAGGCCTCTAGCAACCTTAGGCCTAGCCTAAGAGTTTTAATAAAATTTAATTTTAAAAAAATATAAAGCTATAATTATTATTTTCTAACTATTTAGTAGAATAAAAATAATTTCATTAAATAATAATTATTCTTCAAACTTTAAATATCCATATATTTAAATATCTATTTTTTTTAGTCTTTAAGAGAGAGACATTAAAACATAAATTATATAATAAGTATTTTATTAAATTTAATTTTACTGAAACTGGAAAATATTGACCTATATATTTAATATAAATATAAACTTTTGTCCAATATTTAATGTCACATCAATATACCAATTAATATGAATATACTCGTTTTAATTCAATAGCGAGTATTTAAAATCTGTATAACTAACAATTAAAATGCAATGTTCCTCGTCGTTGTATTTACGATATATTGAAATATGCATGTTCCAAAAACTCTGGCACTTCCGAAGACCATCAAAATTAAAGATCTAAGAAGATAAATTTCACGAGAGATTATTCAAATAAAATAACAAATTATTCAATAAAAATAGTTAATCAAGGATATAACTAGAGAATATCAATGACAGTAACTCAAGACTATTTACCAAAGAAACTATATTATAGTTTTTATATATGAATATTCATCACAAACGATTTTATATTATAAATGATTTTTGAATTAATTCGGCAGCTATTCACCTCTTACTAAATAACTAGATCATTTAGTTAGACAATAATAATCATAATTATTGACGATGGCGTGTATTGCCGAAAAGAGCGCAAAGAATTGCTCAGAGAACATACTCACCGAGTGCTTCGAAATACCCTATTGTTCACCGCAGAGGAGTGGGGAACCTTTTTAAAATTTCTCGTGGATATTTGGTTAGAACAGATATTTGTCATGTGAGCGCGGCGAATACAAGATAAAGATATTAAATAATACATACTATATATAGTGTATATATCATATTAAATTAATAAATTAAAAATAAAAAATAAAGTAAAAAAAAACAAGAAAAAAAAAATAAGTAATAAGATAGAATATAAATAAATATCCTATAAATACAATATATAATAAAAAATGATATATACTCCAATATAATAAACACGTAACTATTTTGTTCCTGGTATAAATATAGTAAAAAACTCAATAACTATATATATTATTTTCTGAGTATCTGTACATAATACTTAACAGAATAACAATAAAAAAATATATACATAATGTTATTAAATACAAAATCAACAGTATACAAAACAACACAAATACCTCATAGTAAAAATTACATTATAAGGAGTCTATTTCAAGTTTTTTGCAGAGACGCCAACGCGTTACTACTCCCGAAATAGTCAATCATACTTCTACCTCCTCTCGACTTAGTTAGAATGAGGATTACCTGTTAAAAAATACTCCGAAAAGACTCGTGGTCGATCGTAGATAAGATGTCCGTACAATAGACCCATAAAATTTATATATAATATGATATGATATAATATA
>JABUQX010098020.1:45000-59721 GCA_015478945.1 Trachelipus rathkii | reverse complement strand
GGAAGAGAATGGTGTAAGTTACATTCTGGAGTTCAAAGTGAGAGTGTCGACTTCTCTCAAGAGTCGATTCTCGATTCTATTTCCTTTTGAAAGCTAGAAGAAAACTATTCCTGTCAAGATCATTTCCTCAGACTTAAAAGCTTGTTGAAGTCTTGTATTTGTTGGCCAATTTTGCGCCTCCCGACGTCGAGGCATCTTCAAGGGCAGTAATGAAATTAAATTAGTGGGGAATGGGCTGTTATAAATATTTTGTAATAATTACACTATTATAATAAAGCGATGTTATAGCCAAAAATATTTAAAATTGAAATATAAAAAGTCCGACACACATTTTGAACCTCCAGGATGGCTGTAAGCACCCTTCTATAGAGTTGTTCGAAGACTTCAGGACAACCTTTCTGAGGAGTGGATATGAATTTTTTTCTACTGGCGAGTTTAGATGAAAGATTTTCTGTTGTGTCCTTTTTATGGAACTTTTTAGACTAATTTGTGAAGATTTGTGGCTACTTTTTATGTTGAATTTTAATTTTTTTTCTATAACATACGCTTTTATTTATTAGTTATGTAATTATTATTATTATTTATTTTAATCTATTATTATTTAGTTATTTATTATTATTATTATTATTATTTATTATATTATTAATTTATTATTATTACTTCAGCTTCAGTCATTGCTTAGATCATTCTAGGACTTCTGGTATACCACACTAATCTAAATTAAGAATTCTCCTTTTTTTTTTCAATAGTTTGTTATATTTATATATATATAACGTATATATATATATCATATATGATATATATATATATATATATATAATATATATTCATATATATATATTGATATATATATATATATATATAATAGTATGCCTAAAAATGGTGCTGAGCTGCCAAAGATTTTAACACCAATTCTTTGCTTAAGTTATACAAAGTTAACAAACCGCTTCGAGCAAACCGGTACTAACCGGATCCTGCTACGCACTGCCTATAATATATATTATTATATATACTATATATTATATATATATTATATATATAATATATATAATATTAATATATATATATATATATATAATATATATATATATAATATATATATTATAATATATATATATATTATATATACTAGTGAATTTTCATTTAATCGTCATCGTCATCGTCATCGCAAAATCGGCATATTTTTTTTTTAATCGTCATCGTCATCGCAAATTTCGCCGATTATTTTTGCCGATTAATTGAACAGATATTAAGAATTTTGAAATAATATTAAAACTCAATAATAATAATAATAATAATAAATTACATAATAATAATAATAATAATAATAATAATAATAATAAGTAATAATAATAAATAATAAAAATAATATATCTTTGTTATAAATAATAATAGCATAATAATATCAAATAATAATAATAATAATAACTAATAATTATATATATATATACTATATTATATATATATATATATATATATAATATATATTATAATATTTATATATATATATACTAAATTATATATATATATATATATATATATATGTATAATATGTATATATAGTATATATATATATATATATATACTATAATAATATATATATAGATATATTCCGCATTTTGCTTATGGTATGTATGACATTACAGTGCCTAATGGTTCGCCTTTCTATTATGCGTTCATAACCACACTCATCTCCACAACAACATATCATATAACACATAACTTATTATCCACACGCCCTCTTCTAGACAAAATCTTACGACCTCCCTATCCCTTATATCCATAGGTGTAGGAAGAAAAATTGCCCACATCGTTATGTCGGCGTGTCGTAGAAGGCGACTACTAGGGAAGGTGGTAAGTTAGGTTTGGCTGCCTACTACATTATCTTTTGCAGGGAATGCTAATGCAATGCTCGGAAAAGGCTCGAGTTGATCGCAGTAAGCGTAGCCCTATCTATCCTTCGGTGAAGACATGTTACGAATCGATAATCTGTAATATGAAAGTCGTCAGAGGAATAAATTTAAGGCGATAGGAGTAGAGAGAGGTGATGGCATCGTTTTAGAAAGGCAAATTTGAGTTGCTCGCTGTGGACTAAAACAAGAAGAAAGGAAACGGTGAAAATCAGTGGTGTGGTGTGAAATGTGTTTTGTGTTGCTGGTGGAAAGGAAATGAGAGGGGAATAGAAGGATTTGCCATTCTGATGAGTGAGTTGTGGTAGTGAGCTATGGTAGATTTTGTGTGTCTGAGTACTAGAAGTCTAAAGTTAACATTTTTAAGTTTTGAAGGTCAAAATTTGTGGTTGCGACATTGGCTCATCTGAGGTTAATGTTGAAAAGAGTAGATTTTCTTGGATAATCTGATGATGTTTTGGATGGGGGGGAATAGGAGATTCGTTCATTTGCCACATATCTGCCCCATTCACGGATTTTTTTTTACAGTTGTCACGTACACCACTCACGGGCAGAGCCTATTCAAGGAGGGGTAGTAGTATTCTCAAAAGTTCACCTCTAGCGCAATTACGCATATGAGCAACAGACGCAGGCTTTAAGTGGAGGAGATTAAATTCAGCAGGAATAACAGAAGATGGAAGAGAATTCCACAAAACAGAGGTGTGGGAAAGAAGGAAGCAACAATAGCAAACTAGCCTGGAGTTACCAATGTTTCAACACAATACTCGTGCGCAGGATACAGCACCTATTGTGCATACGAAGCGCGTCGTAAAGGTGATGGCACGCGAGTGATAAGTTCCCTCGAGCAACTTGCCGCTGGCGGTACCTATAAGGATAGGAGATAAAGCATAAGCATGGCATCGCAAAGATAGAGGGTCAAGCTGAACTGAAAGTAAGAACAGTATTATAAGCCTTATTTGCCGTTGGACAATCGAACCCTGGTCCAAAAGTCGGGGGTGAAACCAGAGCCCCTCGCCAGATATGAATATGAAAGCAGTACTCCATACATGGTGGAGTGAAAGACCTTTGTATAGGAGGCAACTGAGAAAAGGGGAAGTTCACAGTCCTAAACAGAACTTCCAGTTGTGATGTGAGGTTTCCAAAGACATTTTTTTAGTTTCATGTTAGGCCAAGGATGCTTAATATTGTTCAAAGGAGAGACGACAGACCGTCGTAAAGAGAAGGGAAAGTTTAGGAAAGTTAGAAGGAATTTTGTAAAAGTTGGGTTTAAAGAATTGAATTTCACAAAGTTATTTCTATCCATCATCGAGATAAAATCGGAAAAGATTAAGACGAGAGGCATTCCAGAAGTAAAAAGTGGAGTAATAAATGATATGTTTTGAAGAAATGAAGGGTCGAGTCATCAGGAAATGAGTGGATAGAGTTAGAGGTTGCAGGTGAGAAGATCATTAATGAACAAGTAGGAATAAAGCTAGGCACGATAAGAAAGAGCTGGCTACATATTTGACAGAAAAGAAAGAAGTCGCCGCCATCAACACAGGCCGATATTGACAGCGGAATTATGAAAAAGAAAGCACTAGGATATAAGTAAGAACAAAGAGAAGGAGGAAACCCAAAGGAGGGGAGCTATGGAGAGCAGTGGACGAAGAAATACTCGATCAAATGCTTTGGATATGTCAAGCGCCACCACGCCAGTCTCCCCGTAGTTCTAAGAGCGGAAAACCATAAAATCGGTTAGATAGGAAATTATATCGCCAGTAGTAGACTTCATGCAACGAGAGCCGTACTGGCGAATCGGAGTGAGTTTCCAGATGGTCTAAGAGTGAGTTGAGAAGGGTTTCAAGATCTTAGATAGATATACAAGTGAGAGATACAGGGCGATAGTTAGAGGATCAAGAGCGTTCCTTTTTTCGAATAGGTGGACCATGTGAGAGCTTCACAACAAGCTGAGGGAGTGCAAGGAGGTCTAGTATTGAGAATAGAGAATATAGTTGAAGACGAGTGGGCCGAAGAGATTAGCTCTGTTCACACAGTTTTAAGGATGTAGACAACTAAAATTATAGATCGAATAAGAACGGAGGGAAGAGCAGATTTACAGAAGTATGCTTAAGAGAATAAAGATTATGTCAGTAGGGAAGAACCGAAAGGAGGTTAGACAGCCAATTACTGGTCCTTGAGATAACAGCGCGCTTTTGCTCGTACGAAAGAGTATCCACTGACGACTTACTTCTAGATGAAATGAAAAGGTAGCGATGAAGTGATAGGAGAAACGAAGAATTTTTCCACAAAGCAGTCACCGAATAGGCACTGTTCTCTAGCCTGAAATGGACCAAGAATAGAGCACGAGACGAACTGCATGACTTATAAAATGAAAGAAAGATATTAATTTTAGAAGAATGAATGCATGAAAGCAAAATTTTAGCCTGACAGAAGGAATGAAACCTGCTCATCCATCAACGATTACAAGCTGCCTCCCTCCTTCATCTTTAAATCTTTATACATTCATTTTTTTATTAAATTATTGAGGTAATAAAATTTACTATCATCTGCAAAACTTGGAAACCTTACATTTAATCCCTAGTCTAAATCATTTTAATACATGTATGAGGAACAGCCACTTGACCTAAGAAATTCTTACTACGGACAACAAACATGTCTCCTCATTATTCCATTAATAAATACTTTTCATTTTCATTGATTAACTAATTATTATTATTATTATTAAATTATTATTACTTATTATTTAATTATTACTTATTATTATTATTATTATATATTATTATTATTATTATTTATTATTAATCTCTTATTGTTATTATTGTTATGTTATTGTTATTATTATTATTATTATTATTATTATTATTATTTATTATTAATTATTAATTATTATTATTATTATTATTATTTATTATTATTATTATATATTATTATTGAGACTTAAGGAAACAAGCAAAAATTTTGATCGCTAAATAATTTCGGGAGGTTGAACCCCCTGAACCTGCCTGTCTTCAGACCTTTTATAATACTAGTATATATATATATATATATATACTATATATTAATATATATATCAATATTAATATACTATATAATATATATAGTATATATAATACTAGTATAGTGTAAAATCTATACTATATAAATATATATATATATAATATATATATATACTAATATATACGTATCTATATTTATATATTATATATTATAAGAGAGAGAACGAGAGAGAGAGATTATAGATAGAGAGAAATTTAAAAAATATTTTTTTTTCAATTAAATCGTAATGTCATCTGTCAATCGTCATCGGCAAAATTTGCTCTAATCGTCATCGTCATCGTCATCGGCAAAAATTTCATAATCGTCCCATCACTAATATATACTCGTACATGCATACATTTCGCATATTTTTTACATACACATAGTTATGTCTCAAAATCCATCATTCATTAAAATAGTTATAGTTGTATGTATATGTATGTATGCATGTGTTTATTTATTTATGTTTATGAATATATGTATGTATGCATGTGTTTATTTATATATGTGCGTATTAATATATGTATGAATGCATGTGTTTATGTATGTGTGTATGAATATATATGTATGCGATGTGTTTATATTTGTCTGTGTTTATGAATATATTTATGTATGTATGTATATGTGTATGTGTATATAAATATATGCATGCATGTATGTATGTATACATGTTTATTTATGTATGTGTGTATGAATATATGTATGCATGACTGTATTTGTGTATGTATGTATGTATGTGATAGGTTTATTTATGTATGTGTATGAATATATGTATGCATGCATGTGTATGAGTATATGTATGTATGCATGTGTTTATGTATGTGTGTATGAATATAAGTATGTATACGTGTTTTTATGTATATGTGTATGAATATATTTATGTAAGTATGCGTTTATTTATTCATATATGTGCATTAGTTTGTCTGTAAGATCTAGGTTGCTAAATATGAATAAACACTAGAAAATATGCATCTTATTGTTAATACATTTAATCTATTTGGAAATAATATTACTATACTATATAGTATATATATATAAATATTATATATATATAATCTAAATATAGTAATATATAATTATATATTATATAGGGTATATATAATAATACATTAGTATATATATACTATATATATATAATATATAGGTATATATAATATAATATAAATATCACACCACCATCCATCCACCTTCTCTCCTCGCAAGCTGGAGGGTAAGGGTGCGTAGCATGCAGCTGGAAACAGAAAACGTAGTAGATAGGATATGAGCAAGTCGAAAAGAAAGCCCAGCCTTACCGTTTCCTTTATAACCCTTTAAGAGAGCTCGCGCAGTCAGAAATACTTTCGCACCTAGACGCTTCACGGGACCAGCGACGAACCCTCATGTATGGCTATCCTCGTCAACGTAGGGCTCTCCGCTTGAGCTCAGTGGGCCACAACGCATACCTCCCTCACAAGACCACGCCATTTACTTCTATTATGCACATTTCTTCTCGTTTCTGCCAAACTCACATTCCTTTCCTCTAGGAATTCCTTTACTGACTCAATACCACCATTTTTCTTCGTTCTCTCCCAGCTCGGCTCGATTCCCCAACCAACATCTTCACAAAGCACTAATAACCATCCGCTTCCTAATACGATTCTATCATCCATCTTTCGCACATAACCAAACATCTCAATGTACTTTCATTTTATTTACCATTTTCCTCCTTTCTTCCTCCATACAACTCCCTAATGTGGTAAATTCCTCTTTATCAACTTCTTCTGCACACCTAACAACGCCCTGATATTGTCCATCTGAACGCATCGTACTTTAGATATATACCTCTTATTCCAGACTTTGGTTTCACTATTATACATCAACACAGGCAACAACATACCCTCATGTGTAGAACCCTAGCGCACTCATGAGTTAGTTAATTTACATCCACCAAGGATTTAAATGCTCTAGCACCTTCCTATCATTCACAAACTTTCCGTACTTCATACACTGGCACTGCATTTGTCGTTCCCCATTTTCAATCCAACATATAATCCAAGTATTTGTAAACTCAGACACTTTTGCTCTCCAGTTTGCTCACCGATGCCAGCATAACTTCACAGACCGAGGACTTGTCCTCATCATGACCATAACCTTACTCTTATCTAACGCTTACTTTCAAATGCCCTCCTTTTAAAACACCATCACTGCAAATCCTCTACCAATTCCTCTCAAACTCTGCATTCAGATTACGCCACAGACAAAACAAATCATCACCGCATATAATAGGGTAGGGCTAACCCTCCACTCTCTGTCATTTCTATTAATTCACATACCATTTCCCTGCCATCCCGCCTCTAATTCTTTCTATAACCCCATCCATTATAAAATTGATAAACCAGGAGACATAAACAAGTCCTAGCCTCACTCCGCATTAATATTAAACACAATCACTTTTTCAACTAATTCATTCTTACAACACGCTTTCACTATCGTCCATACAATACTTTGATTCCAATCACTGAAGCTCTACCACCAAACACCATATATCACTACACTGCCATATGAGCTTCGCTATTAATCTATCTTGACGCCTGTTGCAAATCAAATAAACCTAAATACATTTATCCTATTTCCTCTCATTTTCTCACAATCATTTGTTTTCAATGTAAAGAATTAAACATCACATCTCTACCACCTTATAAGACAGCACTCTTGTTTCTTCACAGAAATCAGTTCCTCAGTCACTCGAACGCACTTTATAATATAATATATATATATATATATTCATATATATATATATATATATAATACTATATATATTTTATTTATATATATATATACTTATAATATATATAATTTTTTTTGATAGCTACTATATATATACTTAATATACGCGTATAACTATCATATATATATATATAACTACTTATATTATATATATATATATATAATATATATATATAATATATATATATATATATATATATATATATATATATAATATATATATATATAATATATATATTTATCATATAGTATATATATGATATCAATAATACTAAAAGTGTGTGTGTGTGTATGTGTGTGCGCGCGCGCAAGTCTCAAGTGTTTGTGGAAACAATTTTTTTTTATAAATAAAACGAAAAGCAACTTCTACAAATAAATTACGAGTAAAAAAAGATTATAAAACATCAAATTCAATTCCACCACACACAACACACACAACACAACACACACAATTTCACACACACGACCACACACAACAAGCACATAGCACAACAAAACACATGCAGACACTACACACAAGCACCAGCACACACCTATACATACTGACACTAGGGTTGGTGGCGAGCACCAGCAATTTTCGCGCCACCGCATCACGAATCAATTTCCTTTGCAACCCAACACCGCAGGTCGCACGACAATCACAACAGCCTTGCTGAACAATCTCGCAACCACATCCTTACAATTCCAGAGACATACCTGTATAAAGCAACGGCTGTAGCCGATGGGGGGGGGGTTGAGCGGTCTAAACCCCTGAAAATTATTATTAACCGATCAAAATTTTTGAAGAAATAAATCTCTTAATTTTAATTTATAAGAATAATAAAAATAATAATCATAACAAATTAAGTATATATATATATATTATACTATATAAATATATATATAATTATATATATAATATATATACTATATATATATAATTATATATATACGTATATATAAGTATATATATATAATATATACTATATATATTATAAAATATATATATATAATTTAATACTATATATATATATAATATATAATATTATTTCGAGTAATATTGAAGCAACAAAAGGAGAAATATCAAATAGTCAGGAGGTATCTAATGTAAAGACTGAAATTAGAGGTTGGCCAACGCACTAGGTGCGGTGCGGTGCGGTGCACCCGACAAATCCAGTGTACCGATGCGGTGCAATTTTTAAAATATAGAGGTACGGTGCGGTGCGTGATGCGGAGCGCGGTGCGCAATTGATACATAGAAGTGCGGTGTGGCAAAAATGACTTTTGGTGCGGTGCGGTGCGTGGTGCGCTTACCCTGGTGCATTGCGGTACGGTGGCGCAAAATTGCGGTGCTCGGCCAACTCTAATTGAATTAAATAGTGAACTTTTGATTGGACAAAGATATGATGGTGCAATAGCAATGAAGAACATTTTTAGAGGTGTTAAAAGGAGTTGAAAATATCCAACAGCATTTATATGTTCATTGCTGTTCACATTCATGTGGAGTACAACACTTTAGAAACTTTATTGCCACAGTGAAAACAATTGGGCACTGTTTTAAATCACCAAGGCGGACAACTATTTTAATAGAAAAAAATGGGAAAGATTTTCCCAGAGGAGAGGGCGTTGTACCACGTGGGGTGGTGGGCGTTGAAATCGCCTCCCATTATGAGGTTTGGGAGGTGGAGATCTCTCTCTCTCTCTTTAGTTTGTAATTTTTGGGGCAGTGTGTTGAGGTGTTGTGAGGAATGTAAAGGTTTATTAGATTGTGTGATTTATTATTTATTATTGTTGTGAAATATTGTATTTTGGTGGTGTTGTCGTCCTTTAGTGCTGTCGTAGTTTGTGAGGTGGTGTTTATGTATGATAGTGAGTTGTGTATAAGGGTTAGTAGAGTGTGATTTTGGGGTGTTTTGGGTGTGAGAATGGCATCATAGTTGTAAAATTTTGGTTCTGGGTAGTTATCGGGTAGGTAGGCTTCTTGTATCATGGCTATGTAAATGTTGTGTTGTTTTAAGAAGACTTCTATTTCTTTGGTTTTGTTGTGTAGTCCGTTTGCACTGAATTGTAATATGTATATGTTGTGGGTTTGTTTGTGTGATGTATGGGTTGTGGGGGTTATTGTGAATGGAGAGCAGACTTGGCAGACCCAGTTGTGTTTTGAAGCGTCAGCGTGGTGAAAGGAGAACTCTGTTTGTGAATCCATTGTTTGCATCTATTGCAGTTTATGGAGTTTTTTTCTTACTATCTTGTTGCACATTGGACATTTGTAGATTCCAGCTCCATTGTTTGTTTCTGTGTCACCGGCTTTCAGGAGTAAGGCTGAGGCATATGCCGGGAATATATGCCTCTTAATGAGTAGAAGGAGAAATAAAGTAGTTGAATGGTAGAGAGTCCAGGGAATGATCTCGGATTTTTATGGAAGCGTCGGGGGCGCATATGAGCTGTCGCGGCAACGCCACATTTTCTTGTGGGTGGTGGGCGAGAGAGGTCCATTCTTGAAGATCTTGATTTGACGAGGATCTTGTGCTGTAAATTCTTACAATTCATCTCTCTACACAGTTATATATATATATATATATATATATATATATATATATATATATATATATATATATAGTTATATAGTTATATATAGTTATATATATATATATATATATATATATATATATATATATATATATATATATATATATATATATATTATATATATATATATATATATATATATATATATATATATATATATATATATATATATATATATATATATATATATTTATATATATATATATATATATATATATATATATATATATATATATATATATATATATATATATATATATATATATCCTATCTTCGTATTTATCTCTTCATCTAAGATCGTATACGTAAGCAGCCCATTTGTATAGAAATAAAACCTTATATACTAAAACAAAAAATCTTTTTTTTTTTTTTAAGCTTTGAATGCCAATAGTGCAATAAACATAAAAACATAAAAATTTATTTAAAAAATATATAGTTTTATTTTCAAAGTTTTTTTTTTTTTGTGTCCTCTTTATTATTGTTCGCTTTTGTTTGAGTTTTAAATTATTGTTCTGTTTTAATGGAACGCCATTAAATTTAATATAATAAAGGAAAAACATTTTAAATTTTAACACACACACACACAGACACACACACACATACACACACACTTACACACACACACACACCACACACATACACACACACACACTTACACACACACACACACACACACTTACACACACACACACACACACACACACACACACACACACACACACACATATATATATATATATATATATATATATATATATATATATATATATATATATATATATATATATATATATATATATATATATATATATATATATATATATATATATATTTAACTCCCATACGGTAATACTGTAAATTAGTAAATGTACTGTATATCAAACTAAAGTTTAAATAAAATTAAACATTTTTAGGGGCGAAATGAAAACTATTTAAAGCAAATAAAAAAATTTTATTGCTTGTTTTTGGATCTAGTTTGTTGCGCGACATTCTTAATTGAATAAAATGTATAAGGTGATGAGCGGTCAAACATAAAATAAAATGAAATTTTAATGGCAACTAAACCTTTTATATACGAAATGAAATTTTTTCTAGGGGTGACCTGACCTGACCTAATCCTAACCTCATTTCACCTCAGAACACAAGAAAATCATTTCAGTTCCCCTAGAACATCTATTTATGTATCATAGAGGCTACCTGCGAAATTTTTTTTATCCGACCTCCCGTTCCGTGTGGCTGTTAAGTAACTTTTGTATATATATATATATATATATATATATATATATATATATATATATATATATATATATATATATATATATATATATATATATATATATATATATATATATATATATATATATATATATATATATATATATAGCAAATTTTTTAAAACACATCCCTCAAAATAATTTATGCTATGTAAAGTTGGTAAACCTGTGAAATAAATGCATTTTAAGATTCTGAATTTACAATAATATTAACGAAATGTAAAAAGAAATATTTTTTTGTTTTTTTGTGCTGAAGTATATAAAAATAAATAAGTTTATATATATATATATATATATATATATATATATATATATATATATATATATATATATATATATATATATAAATATATATATATATATATATATATATATATATATATATATATATATATATATATATATATATATATATATATATATATATATATATATATATATATATATATATATATATATACTAGAGAGCGGAAAATTTAAGGAGGTTTTTTTTTTTTTCATTCGTTGAAAATTTAAAAATTATTTCCCCTCATTTAGCTCGAGTCGATGGGGACAGAGGGGGACTGAGGGGCTGTCGTGAAATTTCTGCGACACTCCAAAAGACCAAAGAGCGGGGGTTCCGAAGACCATCCCCGGAGGGGGGGCACTCGGGCCGAGAGATCTCGACTCCCGCCATCTTTGCGGTTTCACCCTATGGTATTCCTTTAGTTAAAAAAGAATAATTTTACTTCCAAAACACTTTGGTATTACTTTAACTAGCAGGACCCATAGGTAAACCGCAAAGATGGCAGGAGCGGGGTCCCTCGGCCTCCCGGTGGACGAGGGGGGGGACTTCTCGGGGATGGTCTCCGGAACCCCGCTCTTTGGTCTTTGGGTGTCACGGGGGTTCCATCCTCTCCGGGGTATGAAACGTCCCCCTTTGTCCCCTGTCGGCTCGAGCCCCCTAATGGGGGGAAATAATGTTTAAAATATTTTCAATAAAAAAGCAAAAAAAAAAAAAAAAAAAAAAAAAAAAAAAAAAAAATTTTAACTAATTCTAAAAATATAATTTTTTTTAATTTAAGAGTTGCCGGTCCCTAGTTACATACTGTGAGCATTAAAATCTGACCATCTATATATATATATATATATATATATATATATATATTAGAAAGATATATATTTTTATATATATATATATATATATATATATATATATATATATATATATATATATATATATATATATATATATTTATATATATATATATATATATATATATATATATATATATATATATATATATATATATATATATATATATATATATATATATATATATATATATATATATATATATATATATATATATATATATATATATATATATATATATATACAACACTCATTGTGGACACAAATAATAAATATTTAAGTCGAAATAAACTAAAAAATTAAATAAAATGAATTTAAAAATAAATCAATTTGAAGCTCAAAATAGGAAAAAAGTAAGTTCTTTTTATAGCAAATCAAATTTTTAATTTTTCTTTACCTAAAATAAAAAATCATTACCAACCATTCCAATACTAAATTATTTTGAGGGATGTGGTCTACAAAAGGTCCTATATATATATATATATATATATATATATATATATATATATATATATATATATATATATATATATATATATATATATATATATATATATATATATATATATATATATATATATATATATATACATCATCATCATCATCATCATCATCATCATCATCATCATCATCATCATCATCATCATCATCATATTATTATTATTATTATTATTATTATTATTATTATTATTATTATTATTATTATTATTATTATTATTATTATTATTATTATTATTATTATTATTATTATTATTATTTGATCTTATTTTTCAATAGGTCAAATAGAAACCGCAATTATGCATGAGAAATACGATACATTACAAATTTCATAATTATAAAAGTTTAACATTTAAAAAAAAAAAAAAGCTTCACACCATACAAAATATGAAAATTAAAACCTAAAGTTTTAAAAAAAAATGAGCTTGACAACATATAAACTGAATGCTAATTTCTTAAATATGACTATCAATTATAGAACAAAATAATAATAATAATAATAATAATAATAATAATAATAATAATAATAATAATAATAATAATAATAATAATAATAATAATAATAATAATAATAATAATAATAATAATAATAATGGTACTTTATTAAACCAGGGGGCAATAAAAAATTTAATCTTTGTAAAGTTGGTAAAACTGAGAAATGCATTTTATGATCCTAGGGAAAAATCAGAAATACGAGATTTTATACATTTTAAACTAAAATATGGATCATGCAAATTTTTTACGAAAAAAATTAATCGGCGAGGCATTTTTCAAATGAAACAAAATTAAAAGGGAAAAATTTATGAAACAGAAAAGACAAACTTTCTTTGTAAATGGCGAATTTTCAAATATAATTTAATCAATATTAACAAAAAATTAAAAAGAAATTGATATTTTTTTTTGGCTTCACACCTAAGCTTATTAAAATGAGTAAGCTTAGGCAATTTATTTCACTTTAAATTGATGTACTGTATGTACGTAAAGTTTGTAGAATGAATGTAGACGCCATGACAATTTTTTTTTAATTAATGAATACCGTAGCGTGGTATACACGATGCCGTGTACCGCGCGCTCCCGGCAACACTGGTGCCTAAAATTAATATTAATTCTTTTTTCGTACAACAATGAAAGAACGCAACCTTAGCGTAGGTAAGCTTAAAATTTTCCCTTTATATGTGATTTTTACCTCATCGTCGTAAAAATTCCCTCACCTTAAAATTAAGAAAATTCGTAAAAAATCCCTCAAATGAAATAATTCTGAGATAGCATGCATTACTAACCATTCCAATACTAATTTTATTATTGCCCCCTAATAATAATAATAATAATAATAATAATAATAATAATAATAATAATAATAATAATAATAATAATAATAATAATAATAATAATAATAATAATAATAATAATAATAATAATGGTTTGGTACCCTACCAGGTTTCGAAAATATTATAGTGATTACAGAAAATTTTAAATTAAAAAATTGCTTTTCATCTTTTTATTTAAAATAATTATTAAACTTAAATGAAATATA
>JABUQX010098020.1:5000-40000 GCA_015478945.1 Trachelipus rathkii | reverse complement strand
ATATATATATATATATATATATATATATATATATATATATATATATATATATATATATATATATATATATATATATATATATATATATATATAATATATATATATATATATATATATATATATATATATATATATATATATATATATATATATATATATATATATATATATATATATATAGGCCGAAATCACTTCGACAGTCATAGCATGGGGGTAATTAGAGCACTTTCCTCGTAGTTGGTTTATTATGATAGTTAGATAAACAATACAAAGATGATTTTCATTAAACAATGGATGAATAATGGATGGGCATATATCAACGTTAGCACTATTATGAATTTCACAGACTAACTAATAAGATAATGCACTAATTCCCTATCCTAAATAGACCTGCCGGCCTTTGGTTAAATCTAACAATTTATGGCATCCTCTCACTATGAGGGTTGCCACGAGACTCCCGGGCATGATTCGGTGGCGTCCTATGTGGACCCAGGCACCAATCATAACCCTCGTTCGTTTGGCATTCTTTTCCTCCGCGGAAGGAAAAGAGGCGCCAAACACTTGACTTTCAAATAATGTACAGAGTGTAAGTATGAAGTAGGCCACCATTATTGCAAAGTGATATGCAGGAGGTTTGCAATAGCCTCTTACAGAGATGCATACACTCTAAGACACTGCATGCTATTGTCTTACAAGGATTCCCTACCGTAATTTTCACCTTAGACTGGTGGCCCTCGAGTGCAAAAAAGGATCTCTGCCTCGGAGAACAGGGGTGAGGCCCCTGTTTTCGATTTCACAGAGATACTTTCTTACCCTCCTTCGATTGAATACATGAAATACAAAGTTGAGGAAAGAGGAAGAACAGGTGAAATACTACTTGTGGAAGGTGAAAGAACTTACAATATGAATATTTAATACCTTTATAAACACTATTGTTCTCGTATTAATTACCATAGCAACGTCTTAGACTCTTATTTTCCTCAAGAGCTATTTACCTCGGTTCCTCATTTCTTTTCTCTACTTTCGTTATTCCGCGTTTTTCTTGCGTTCTGGTGGGTCAGGAACGAGATTATAGAAAATTTTGACATTTCTTAAATTTTCTACCACCACCTTATCTCCTTTCACAATATGAGCGTTATTATTAGTGATCTTGACGACTCTATAAGGTCCGTGGTATCTTGGAGAGAGCTTACCACGATTGTATTGTTGACTCTTTACCAGCAGATAGTGAGCATCTTTTAAGTTACGAGGCACGAACACGTTTCTGTTTCTTAAGTTGGTCCTCTGAGAGAGTGGTTTGGCTATGAGTCCTGCTAGTTTTTCAATATAATTATCATAGGTTTTAGGACCGTCTGGGAGTGAAGGGTCTATCAAACCGTCAGGAATGTTTATATCTTGCCCGAACATCAATTTGCTGGGGCAGATGCCCGATTCGGAGATGGGGGCAAGCCGAAGCGCGAATAAGACGAATGGTAAAACGTCTAACCACCCTTGACTTTCCATGCCTGGTTCAGCTAGCATGGTTCTTAAACTGGTTAGAATCATCTTATGTGTTACTTCTACCTTGGAGTTCGAGAAGGGCGCGTAGCTCGCGGTAGTTATATGTGTTATTCCTAACAGTTTACAGACACTTTCAAATAAATGGGATGTGAAATTTCCACCCTTGTCTGTGATCAGGTTGCTGGGAACTCCACACATCGGGATTAGCTGATTTATTAACGTTTTAACGATGGTTTCTTTTGTGATATCCTTGAGGGGAAAGGCCCACACATAATGAGAATACCTATCAATGAGGGTTAATAAATACTTGTATCCTCTACAAACAGGCAATTTCAAAATATCACAGTTTAAATCTTGAAACTTGTAGGAAACTTCTTTATATTTTCCGTAAATAGGATTTATGCTACGGCCTACCTTTCCGATTTGACATTGTGGACAACTTCTCACAAGCGCTTTAACTCTCTTATGCATGTTGCGAAACACAAAGTCGCTTTTTATTGCGGTAAGACAGCGCGATATCCCGAGGTGTCCTTGAAAGTGAGTTAGCCGTATAATATCGTCTATATGTTGTTCAGGGAGAATGACTCTAGCATAATTCAATGAGGTATCAACGTAGAGAGAGACTTCATTCTTTTTGAACCAGAAGGGTTGTTTCTTTAGGATTAAGGAGCTTTTTTCTCTATTTTTAAGCAAGGAATTAATGTATTCGTCTTCTAACTGGTCTTTACTAATTGCCGCATAGTCTACTTCTTTTCTGAAGCGTTTTATTAAGTCAATATGAGCTTCATTACAGCGCTGAATCAAATTTATTCGTGTGTTTTCAGTAAGTATATCATTTATTTCATCTAACTTTTTTGTTGGTGATTTTTGGTTTATTTTTAGTAATTCTTTTTCTTCCATCTCTATCCTATCTTTCGTTCTCAACCCTTTGGGTTTTAAAGTCCCTTTATTCTCAGGAGAACTATGTGTGGAATTTTCTTTGTTTACATTGTGGTTATTTAAAAGGTTTGTACTTTCACCCTTTGTTGGAATGTCGGCCGTGGCACGTGCGCGGTTAAGTTTTATGGCCTCATGATACCGAGTCTTGAGTGTTGGAGAAAGTTCTTGATATTTAAAAGTGGTTGTAAAATTCGGACAGGACTCCACGTTGAGTACGGGAACTCCGTTCTCATTGGCCAGTCTGCTGAGGCGAGGGCCAATCACAGCATTTGTAGGGGAGGGTGTGATCTCAGCTGTTTTTACTTCGTCAGTAGACACACTTTCTTCGTTATTTTGTTCTTCATTACTGATATCATTTATTAATAAGTATTCTTCTAAGGGATTTTTCTTTTTTGTTAATAATTTGAAAGAAACTTTGTAACTAGATAGTAAATTCAGACTTCTAATTTCACGAATATTGAAATTTTTATCGTCATTTGCTCTTTTATATTTGTTTATGAGTTCACGGCAGTTGGTTTCGATATCAATATTTTTATTCGTGAGGAGATATCCATACTTCTTGAAAACTTTTGTTAAACAGACTAACAGACGATTTGCTTCGTCGTAATTCCTCTCTATAGGGGAGAGAAGGGAACTATAAAATGCAACTGGATGGTCATCTGCGGCAGTAGTAGATAAAATAACAGCCGCTGCAGATACCTTCGTGGTATGTATGATAATTTTGTAAGTAGAAGATGCACCGGGATAGGCAAGCACAGAAGCATTTTCAACAGCATTTTTAATATTTTTGAAGGCTTTCTCTGCGGTGAGATTCCAACAGACGCGGCGATTGGAGTAGGGTTTCCCCTTCAGAAAGAGATTTAGGGGCGCTGTTATTTCAGAAAATAATGGGACGCTGCTTCGATAGAAACTCACGCGCCCGAGGAAAGATCTTAATTCTTTGATGGTCCTGGGCTTTGGGGTATTTAATATATCCCCAATTTTATCAGGATTAGGTCTTATACCATTTTCATTGACCGTATATCCCAAGTATTCAATCTCTTTTTTGGCAATTTGGCATTTTGTGGGATTTAAACTTATGTGCAGATAACTTAACCTCTTCAAGACCTTCTCCAGGAGAATTTTGTGCTCATCCTCGGTCTTTGTGTGAATCAATATATCATCCATATAGGCCTGAGTATTCGGTAGGCCTTGTAGGACTGTATCAATGTAGGCTTGAAAGATAAAGGGAGAGGACACATAACCCATGGGTAGGTTCCTGTAGATGAAGGTTCCTACGTTCGAGGTGATGGTAAAGTACTTTTGTGATTCTGGGGCCAATGGCACTGAGTAAAATGCCTGGGTCACGTCAAGTTTAGTGAAAAGACGGCTCCCCTGCAGGTTTGAGATCGCATCTTGCAGGTGCGGAAGTCCATAGACCCCTACCTCGGCTCTTTTGTTCAATTCTCTGAAATCTGAGATTATTCTGACCCGATTTCCGCTTTTCTGGAGGACACTCATCGGAAAAGACCAAGGTGAATGGCTGCGGCGGAGGACTCCCGTAGCTACGAGGTTGTCAAGTTCTGCTTTGGTTTGAGCATAAAGTTTGTGCGGGACCCTCCTTGGCTTAAGGGAGACGGGCGGTCCTTTTATATCTATTTTATAAGGATAATTGTTGGCCAGTTCTATTAATACTCTCTCTGGAATATAGGCGGCTTCTTCGTCCGTAGTTATTTGACCGTCTTCAGCTATTAATGCTGTGCTCATTCTCTTATTTTTATTTTTATATTTTTCAAAAATTTCATTCCACCTTTCTTCTTGTTTCAATTTGATGTGGTGGTTTTCGGGGAGATAAGGGTTTACAAATAACTCAGAATATTTTGACAATAACTCATTAAAATTTATAGAACTAGAAGGCACAGGAGGTGGAGAGAGAGAGAGATGAAGTAGGAACATCATTAATATTAAAATTCATATTTCTACTCAAATTTAAGGTATTTTTCGTAACTTGATCTAATAACAAATCATCTTTAAAATTAATGCCCATCTCAAAATTCTTCAAAAAGGTTATTCCTAAAATGTTTGTACTTACATTAGCTATATAAAAAGTATCCCTATATTTACGTCCCAATCCCAGATCGATTTCAACATTTTTAATACCGTAGACTGCAATTTTTGAGTTGTTAGCTGCAAGTAGGTAACCTACTGGCGCTTTTTGATGGTCATTATTATTGTAAGATAAAATATTGTGTACAGATCCGCAGTCTAACAAATAATCGATCTTATTAAGTGTGTCATAGACTATATACAAGTTCAAATTATCAATCTTGCAAACCCTATTGTCTCCCTCAACATCGGCTGTAACTATCTTACTGCTTACGCAGCGCTCGTCATCAGCACTCAAATCTGTTGGGTCTGACAGGATATTTGCTTCATTGCTCCCATTCTCCCTTGTATTATCTATAACACCCCTCCCCCCCTTTAATAAATTTGATTTAAAAAAGATGTATCCCACATGCGATGGATTGACAGTAGTAATAAAATGATTAGTTTGTACATTACCAAAATTGTTTGAGACAGTTGCATCGAGACCTGTATTGAGGTCAGTATTATTTAATATAATATTTTTATTTATTGATATATTTTCGTTTTGTGGACTACTACTACTTCTCATATTTATATTATTAGAGTTCTTTAAACTAGAAGGATCATGCATTCCTTGTACATTTGTGAAAATTGAATATGATTCATTGATAAAGTTTTTATTTTTTTGTTCATTTTTTTCATTTTTATTGTTATTTTTAATAATATTTATATTTTCCGTTTGAATAGTGCTGGTATTTGTATCTATATTTTGATCAATTTCTGGATCAGTATAGTTCATATTGTCTTTAATAATAATATTATTTTCATTGTTATTATTATTATTATTATTATTATTATTATTATTATTATTATTATTATTATTATTATTATTATTATTATTATGATTATTATTATTATTATTAGTAGTAGTAGTAGTAGTAGTAGTAGTAGTTATTTCACTATTATTTTGAAGGTTAATAGAGTTATTATGATTGATAATTTTTATTTAATTCTTCAGCACTTTTATTTAGTAAGTTTATTTCATTAAGCACCTCACTGTTTGTAATAGGGTCACTTATCACTTGGAGGGTATTACTAAATCTCACTTTTCTATTGTGAGTATGTTTTTCACGGCTGCTATTTGATGGTAAATTATGCAGCCTCGTTAGCAGTTTTCCGACGATGATGGGACATTTTTCTGGTTATTCCCATATATTAATGGATACATAGGACATTCATTACTCTCACATTTATAAGCTTTGAAGAGATAGAAGCATAATTGATTGACAGCGTTATTAAATGCTTTACTGTATCCATTCGTATCTGATTCGGCGTAGCGTGACCTACTTTTCTCGCGGGTCCTATTTCCTTTTTCAGCTGAGTTCGCTTGGTTTTTAATGAACAGCTGAAAGTCGTGTGCGAGCTCGGTCACAATCTTCGTGAGGTGGGCCAGCTGGGTGGCGATTTGACCTTCACTTTTGCTCTCAGTTTCATGTTGGCGCTCTTGGTTGCGCGCGTTGGGAAGAAGGTAGGCGGAGTCTGGTTTGTTACGTACAGAATTCACAGAGCTCCAAGTCTGTTCTTCGTTTGGTTGATGATAATTTCTTCCTTTTCGTACAAAATTCTTATAAAGATCGTCTGAAACTTTGACCATCCTTACAAGGTCATTTTCTTCAGCTAATGAATACACTGACATCTGAATATTTTGGGGCATCTGCTCTAAGAAGAGGTCTATCGCAAATTTGGGGTTGTGTTCTACCAACACATCGAAGCTTTTATTCCCCAATACCCCCTTGACACGATGGAGATATTCACTAGGCAATTCATCAGGTCTCATGCCTTGTTTAAAGACATCCCGGATCCTGTTCCTCAAAGCTGGGAGGTAAACTTCTTCGATGTTTTGTAATAGCAGACGATAAGCGTTGTTTTGAAGAGGAAAAGTGATTTTGGAGACCAAATTTGTGGGCAAGATTGGAGCCAACAACCGAACACGTTCATGTGTATCTTCTATGTGATTTAATTTGAAGATCGCTGTGGTCGCACTTAACCAATTTATAACATCGTAGGGGTCAAAGGTTGGTAATTGACTTGATGTTAATTGACTGTATGTTCTTGGCGGTGAGTCGGCATCATGACGCCGCGTCCTTTCCTTTTGGCGCGAAGATGATGGCGTCGCTTCCATCTCAGTTTCGGAGCGAGAACCAGATGGCGTTCCCTCATCCTGAGAGGGGGAAAGGCGTTGGGGAGAGGGAGTTTGGTCCTTCCCTCTTTTTGTGGACTTCTTTGTTTGAGTCCTCAGAGTCAGCTTCTTCGTTGACACCATTTCTATGGCTTGTTGTTGCTGACTGCTTTTGAGTCACTGATTAGGCGTTGATTTTAGGCCTAAATCGAGAGCTTGAATTTTCGCTTTCGAAGTAATAACGACTTTATTCTCTTACTTTAATGATGTTAATAAGAACTTTATTCTTCACGTTATTACTTTGACTCAAATAATTTATTCACTTTATCTAACTACCAATATTTTAAGCACTACTGACGAGGAAGTACTGATTTTTTTTTTTTTTTTTTTTTCAATATTAATGTATCTGACTCCAATTAGGGGGTTTTGCCCCCTGTCGCTCCGGGGTTTCACCAAAATGACGTCTAGGCCGAAATCACTTCGACAGTCATAGCATGGGGGTAATTAGAGCACTTTCCTCGTAGTTGGTTTATTATGATAGTTAGATAAACAATACAAAGATGATTTTCATTAAACAATGGATGAATAATGGATGGGCATATATCAACGTTAGCACTATTATGAATTTCACAGACTAACTAATAAGATAATGCACTAATTCCCTATCCTAAATAGACCTGCCGGCCTTTTGTTAACTTAACAATTTACGTAGGGCATCCTCTCACTATGAGGGTTGCCACGAGACTCCCGGGCATGATTCGGTGGCGTCCTATGTGGACCCAGGCACCAATCATAACCCTCGTTCGTTTGGCATTCTTTTCCTCCGCGGAAGAAAAGAGGCACCAAACATTAGACTTTCAAATAATGTACATAGTGTAAGTATGAAGTACCACCATTAATGCAAAGTGATATGCATGAGGTTTGCAATAGCCTCTTACAGAGATGCATACACTCTAAGACACTGCATGCTATTGTCTTACAAGGATTCCCTACCGTAATTTTCACCTTATATATATATCACTCAACCTTTGCCCCCCCCTAATTGAAATCTGCCTACGTATATATATATATATATATATATATATATATATATATATTATATTATATATATATTTATATATATATATATACGGTTGTGTTATATATATATATATATATATATATATATATATATATATATATATATATATATATATATATATATATATATATATATATATATATATATATATATATATATATATATATATATATATATATATATATATAGAATTAATATATATATATATATATATATATATATATATATATATATATATATATATATATATATATATATATATATATATTATATATATATATATATATTATTATATATATATATTATTATTATATATAAATATATATATAACGTAAATTTCATTTATGGTTCCAGCAATGTGGAACTATTTCAGCCCCAGTCACTTCCATATACATATATATATATATATATATAGTTATATATATATTGTTATATATATATATATATATATATATATATATACATATATATATACATATGCTATATATATATATATACAAAAAGCGATCAGCTGGTGTTCCATATTGCTTCTGGAACCATCATAAATCTTAAATTTACACGTTAAGACAATGTTTTTATGCACTAAGATTTCTAAAATATATATTTATGGATTCGCCCCCTATACATTTGTATCCCGGGTTACCACTGATATATATATATATATATATATATATATATATGTGTATATATATATATATATATATATATATTGATATCCACCTATATATTTATATATCCGGGTTCAAACTTAAATATATATATATATATATATATATATATAATGAGTTAAAAGCTTTTCATTATAATTGAATTGATAAGTTCATGTCGTATTAATAAATGAATTGGAGAGTCAGGCAGAGGCCGTTGTGGGGTTTCCTGCCATGAAGGAATAATTTAAAGGATAATATATATATATATATATATATATATATATATATATATATATATATATATAGTATATATATATATATATATATATATATATATATATATATATATATATATAAATAGAGAGAGAGAGAGAGAGAGAGAGAGAGAGAGAGAGAGAGAGAGAGAGAGAGAGAGAGAGAGAGAGAGAGAGAGAGAGAGAGGGGCATGGGTTGCAGGAAGCTGTGAACACGCATTCTATGGCACTGGTAGTGCCCTGGTATGCGGTACAAGGGGTGCAACATCGCATGATTTGTATGGATGTTGTCAACTACAAATAATAAAAGAAAGACAGTTGGAGATAAAACAGAACCTTGAAGAACACTACCATTATTTATTGGCTTAAAGGATGAATGAACAGTGACCGTGTGTACGGCAGCTATTTTAAGAGAAGAGGAGGAAATTTTGAGTGTACAATAGATACTGAAGGAAGCTTAAAATATCAAAGTTTTGACCCAGTTTTGGAGATTCAAGAATAAGGTAAAGATGAATCTTCATTCATTAAAATTCATTTTTACCTTATTCTTGAATCTTCATTCACTGAAGAGTATGGAATGAAGATTCATGAATAAGGTAAAGATGAATCTTCACGAATGAAGCTTCGCCTTCTAGCCTCTGCCAAACTCACATTCCTCTCCTTCCCAGCACACTCACCACTACTCATCCGCTTAACCAACCGACTATCATCCATCCTTTCCACATGACTAAACCATGTCAACGTACTTTCATTTATTCTCTCATTTACCCTCACTTATAGCTTTTATTTATAAAATGGGAACATCTGCATCCGCATCAGCGGATATGCAACATTAAATATTCGCATCCGCGTCCGCGTTCGCTGATGTGAAAAATTAGACATCCGCTTCCGCTGATATTAAAAATTTTACATCATTATATATATATATATATATATATATATATATATATATATATATATATATATATATATATATATATATATATATATATATATATATATATATATATATATATATATATATATATATATATATATATATATATATATATATATATATATATATATATATATATATATTTATATATATATATATATATATATATATATATATATATATATATATATATACGCTCCCCTCGCAGTTAACAAACTTGTGAACACGATTGTACATAAAATGTTCACCATCCTTGACTGGGAAAGCAATCCCAGTTTTGTCACATTCAGCTGGTCACTTTACGGAAGAATTAGAAGTTCAAAAGTTGCGTCCGGGTAGCATCCGGCAAGTGTTCTGATAACGTTCGGTTGATGTTTCGCCTGAATTCTGCTGGCTTCCGGCCGGCGTACAATTAGAATTCGGTTGGTGTCTAACTGGAATCCAGACGGCGTTCGGTTGAAGTCCGGCTGCTATCCAGATGGCGTTATGATGACGTTCGTTTGATGTCTGACTGAAATCCGGCTGGTTTCTGTCTAGCGACCGACTGGCTTTTTATTAGCATTCAGCTGGTTTCTGGCCGGAATTCGGCTGACGCCCAGTTGATGATTGGCTAGCATCCAGATGGAGTTGGGATAGTGTTTAGTTGTTGTCAACAGGAATCTGATTGACTTGCAGTTGGTGTATAACTGGCGTTGTATTACCATTCAGCACTCAGCTGGTGTCTAGTCTGGCTTACATCTATTGAAATAGATCATTTTTGTTATAAATCAACTTTACTGAAAAAAACACCTTTATTTTACCGGTTACGGAAATGATTTTGAAATCAAAACCGGTTTTTAAAACACGCCGAATATCTTTATTTTTCTTAATTTAAGTGCAAGAAATTTAGCACGTTTTGAGTTTCCTTTATTTTAATTAGAAATGATGCTACGAAGGGTGATTTTCAAACTTTATTTATTTTTTTTTGGTGGGGGGAGAGGGAGATATATTGTCAAACTTTTTATAGAGAGTAGGTGGGAGGGGGGGATTATTGTTCACGTTTTTTTTTTCGTTTATATCCAACAAAATTTTTTAAGTAAATAAAATAAAACCGCTATGTAAAACGTTACGTAGAATCCTAATTTAAATACAATGAACAGTTTTGACTTAAAAAAATCGATTGATAAAGAAAGGTAAAGTAAATTTTGAATATATTGACAATATATATTATAGATAACGGTGTTTATATATATATATATTATATATATATATTATATATATATATATATATATATATATATATATATATATATATATAATATATACTATATATATATAATAGATATATATATATATTATATATAGTTGTTTAAATATTGCATAATCGCAATTTATTATTTAGAATCTTAAACAAAAGAACATAAAGTCGGAAGGTAAAGGAATACTGCCTTCTCCGGGATTGAACCACCGCATGTGCGCGTTGAGGACATTATACTCGATGCTTTACCACTGAGCTATCCCCCAACCCGAAAAAGTGAGTTCAAGAACAGTTTAAAGCAAATCGAGTTCCCTTTGCAGCGACATCAACCAGGTGTTCCAACTTGTCCTATCCTCTTCGTTCTTAATAATATGTAGTTGTTAAATATGCATAATCGCAATTTATTATTTAGATCTTAAACTAATAACGTAAATTTGTTTAAATCTAAATAAAATTGCGATTATGCAATATTTAACAACTAATATTATTAAGAAACCGAGAGATATGACAGGCTGGAAACCTGGTGATGTCGGCCGTTGAAGGGAACTCGATTGCTTTAAAACTTTTCTTGAACTCAACTTTTTGGGTTGAGGGAATAGCTCATCGTAAAGCATCGAGCATATTTTCCTCATTTCGCAACAGCGGTGGTTCAATCCCGGAGAAGCAGTAATCTTTACCTTCCCACTTTATGTTCTTGTTTTAAGATATATATAATATATATATATATATGATATATATATTCATAATTATATATATATATATATATTATATATATATATATATATATATATATAATATATATATTATAGTATTATATTATATATATATTATTATTTTACAAACACTTTTTCCCGCTTAAGCGGGGTAGTGTTACGTGCAGCTTCCCTAATTCATATTTACCTTCATCTCGCCCCCACCCACCTCCTCCATTCCATTCTATCTCTCGCCAACACCCTACCTTCCTCCACCCTAATCCCTCTCTCTTCCAGCATTTCCTTTATTCCATCCATCCACCTTCTTCTGGGTCTCCCCCTTCCTCTCCTTCCTATCCCCTTCGCCTCCCAAACTCTCCTAACCACCCTCTGTTCCTCCATTCTCTCCAGATGTCCAAACCATCTTAACATTCCCTTCTCCGCTCTTCTCACCAAACCATTCTTCCAATCACATCTCTCTTTTATCACCCTATTCCTAATCCTCTCTCTTTTTACTAACCCACCTACCGCTCTCAACCCTTTCATCTCAAAACACTTCCAACTTCTTCTTGAACCTAGCATTCAACCCCCATGTTTCACACCCAATAGTAACGCTGGAACACATATTTTTTCAAACAACTTATCTTAAGTTTATTATTATAAATCCCCCCCCTTCCATAATTCCGTTTTCTTCCTCTCCAGACCACCAATGCTTCTATCCTTCTCCTTTACTCTGTTATCTATCATCTTCCTTTCATCCCTCCTTCTTACCCCAAATCCCATCCCTAAAATATCTGAAAACTTTACTTCTTTCTAATACTACACCTCCTACTCTAATCTCTAAACCCACTTCCCCTCATCTGTTTCCTCCCTCCTCAAACACTAACACTTTACTTCTACCTGGATTTATCTTAAGACCCTTTGTCACACACTCTCTCAAACTCCTTCACCAAATACTTACAGCCCTTCTGAATTCTTCGCCAATCAAGGGCAGTATCATCCGCAAAATAGTATCATGTTCACTTCCCCATCTAGCACCCCTATCCATCAAGTCTCCACCCCTTCTCCCCTCCCTTCATCATTCCTCTGCAGACACTCTCCATAAATAAATAAATAGCCACAGTGACATTACACATCCCTGTCTCCAACCCTCTCTCTACCCCAAACATCTCACTCTTCCCCTCCTAATACTCTCACACAAATTCTGCTATATTCCTATCAAAGGCCCTAATACCTTTACCCACTAATTTACCCCTTACTCCATATCCTCCAGCAACCTCCATAATTTCCCCCCTCTTCACTCTATCATATGCTTTCTCCAGATCTAAAAAACACCCATACACTTTCCCTTTCCTTTCTATACCCTTCTCCACAAGCATCTTCACCTTGTAAATATTTTTTCCACACACCCCTTTCCCACCCTAAATCCTCCTGGTTCTTCCCCCATTCTCTCCTCCGTTAAATCTCTCACCCCTCTCAATTAGTATTCTCCCATACACTTTCCCTACTACCACTCAAAAGACAAATATCTCTATAATTCCCATACTCCATCCTATCCCCTTTCCCTTTATACAGGGGGAACCAACCAACCATCCTCCCAATCCTGTGGAACCTTCTCCCTCCGTCCAACATTAAATTATATAACCTAACAGCCCATTCCTCCACCCCTCTGCCTCCATCTGTAACATTTCCATACTCACCCCATCTAGACCTGTTGACTTTCCCTTTTTTTTCCTTTTATTAACGCCCTAATAATTTCTTCCATTTTATTTTTTATATCCCCTTCCTGCCCCACCTCCCCCCCATCCTCAACCTCTTGTAAATCTCCTCATCTCTCCCACCCATTGCATTCAATAATCCTCTAAAATATTTCCCCCATCTTTTCCTCACCCTATCCTCCCCTCCCTTAACCCTCCCTCCCCTCCCTTTACCCTCTCCCCTAACCCCTCCCTCTTCTTCCTTTTTTTATTTACTTCTTTCCAGAAAATCTTGCTCCCTGTATCAAAATTTTCTGTCACTTTCTACACCATTCATTATTGGCGCATTTCTCTTCGCCCTCTCCACTGCCCTCTTTGCTTCCACTCTAACCCTTCTATATTCCTCCCAGCTTCCCTTCTCCTATTCCCCAACCATTTCCACATAAACCTCTTTTTTCTTTTCACCAACTCTTTCACCTCCTCACTCCACCATTCACTTCCTTTCCTTCTACTTGCTCCCACCCTTTTTTACTCCACATTATCTTCTGGCCTCTTCACAAATTGTCTCTTTAAAATCTCATCCACCTCCTCCTCCACTTCCCTAATTTCCGTTCCCTCTCACGTCCCTCCACCTTTCCTCCCTACCCCTCCTAAACTCCCTCTTACACATTGCCCTCATTCAATTTTTCCACCTTTATGACTTCTATTCTCCTTTTTTTTCCTTTCCATAACCGTTACTTCCCCTACCTTAACCTAGCAACGCACCATAATAGTGGCGATCAGATATATACTATATATATATATATATATATATATATAATATATATTATATATATATATATATATATATATATATATTATAATATATATATATAATATATATATAATATATATATATAATATATATATATATATATATATATATATATTATATATATATATATATTATATATATATATTATATATATATATATATATATATATAATATATATATATATATATTACCGGGTAATATATATATATATATATATATAATATATTATATATATATATATATATATAGTATATATATATATATATATATATATATTATATAATATATATAATTATCATATATATATTATATATATATATTATATATAATTATATATATATACTTTCGAAAATTTTTGAAGCCACAATTTTCAGAAATTGGTCTCTCCCCTCTTTTCACAGGAAATGTTTTTTTTTTTTTTTTTTCAAATGTGAATCAAAATATCAAAGTCTACATCCGGAAAAACTTATGGTGCGGTGACATCTCTTTGGCACTCCCGATGTGATGCCAAATTTGATCCAATATTTGGTAGACATTCTTTTTAAACCTTTAATAGTTTAATTGCTTGAAAGACGAATGTTTTATTGTTAATAGCCAAAAATTTGGAGAACGAATTTAAAAAAAAAACAAATTATTTTACTTCCCTCTTTTTTTTTTTTTTTTTTTTGGTTGGGTTTAAAGAACACTTCAGTATATTATTATTATTATTATTATTGTTATTATTATTATTATTATTATTATTATTATTATTATTATTATTATTATTATTATTATTATTATTATTATTATTATTATTATTATTAGTGAAAAAATAAATATGAATTAATTTGTGGTATTTTATTTCACGGATTTTAATTAAGATATTTTGAATGTCCAACTTTTCTTGTAAGGTGTTCTAATAAGCATGTTTATTGTTCATATAATTTTCAGTAATGGGTTTGTTTATCTTTGAGAGAGAGAGAGAGAGAGGAGAGACGAGAGAGGGCGGATGAGAGAGAGAGGAGAGAGAGAGAGTGTGAGAGAGGGAGTCAGAGAGAGAGAGAGAGCGATTGAGAGGCGAGAAGGAAGTGAAGAGGAGACGGAGAGAGAGACGAGCAGAGAGAGAGAGAGAGAGAGAGAGAGAGAGAGAGAGAGAAGAGAGAGAGAGAAGACGAGAGAGAGGAGAGAAGATGAGGAGCACTGAGATGGAAGAGAGAGAGTGAGAGAAAGAGGAAGACCGAGGAATATGTCGATAGGGGAGAGATGAAGATGGCGTGGATCAGACAGGACGAAGGACGAGGGGTGTCACTCTGGTCGCGGATACGAGAGGACCACAGAAGCCGGTTCGACGCGAGGCGAGCTCCGACCAGACTGTGAGAGGAGAGGGCCGCCGACCGAGGGCGGGAGAGAGGTCGGAGGGGCGGGAGGAGGGCCTGGGAATGACATCTGAACGGGCGATGGAGGAGTGGCCGCGAGAGATTGTGGGAGAGGGGAGAGCGAAGGAGGCCGAGCCACGGAGAGAGGAGGGGCACCCGGCTTGGTGGATGAGACGGGGTACGACGGGGCGCCTACGGCGGGGGAGGGTGGGGAGTTCCGAGGCGCGAGAGGCGAGGGGAGCCGAACGAACCATTAGAAAAGCACCACAAAAACAAAAACAAACGCCAAAGCTCCCCAAAACAAGCACATTATCAACAAAGATACCAAAGACAAGACCCCCCGTAAAAGCCAACCAAAAACAAAAACAAACGCCAAAACCCCCACAGAAAGCATATACAAAGCAAAGAACACAACAATACGACGCCCCAAACAACCAGAAAGCAAAAGACAAACCGTGCAAACCCCCAAAACACACATTCAAACAAAAACAAACTCCAAACCCCCCAAAACAACAAAAACAAAGACAAACTCAAACCCCCATAAAAACAACGACAGAAAACAAAAAGACAAACCACAACCCCCAAAACCAAGCACAAAACAAAGACAGAACTCAGAAGCCCCAAAGCAAGACAAAACAAAAACAAACTCAAAGAACCGTAATGTTGAGCAGTGATCCTTGACACTGAGAACGAAGAGAACATCACTGGAGAGAGAGAAAGAGACAAAGACAAAATACTACACAAAGAAAAGCAGAAGTAAACCAGTTAGAGGATACGAAGCAAGGATGAAAGGAAACGGCAAACGAGCAAACATGACCCAACCAGAAAAAAGAGGATGAACGAGAAGATAGAGAAGAGAGAGAGAGAGCAGGATAGAAGATAGAGAGAGAGAGAGAAGAGAGAGATGAGAGAGAGAGAGAGAGAGAGGGAAAGTATGATATATAAAATATATATGAATATAATATATATATAGATAAATAATATATATACGATAACAAAAAATAATTACTCATATAGAACATATATAAAATAAATAAATATATATATATATAAAATATAAAATATAATATCATATATATAATAAATATATATAAACATATAGTATTATAATTAATATAGTAAATATAAGACATATATATAATAATATAAATAATGATAATATAATAGAATATATATTATATAAATTATAACATAAAATAGATATATAACAAAAAATAATAAAATAAAAGAAGTAATATTAATATATATAATAATATAATTATAAAAATATATATAATATATATATAAATATATATAATATATAATAAAAAAAAACAATATAATAAATAATATAATAAAATTATAAATATATATATACAAGAAAAGCGTTAAAAAGTACACGATGCTAGGCAGGCACATATAAGTTATCGGATACTATTACATTTAATATAAAGTCAGAAACCTAATTAGCATTATAAATAATATATTATAAAGATATATATATATAAATAATATATATATATATATATAAATTAATATACTATAATAAATAATATATATATAAAAAAAATCAAATATATATATATATATATACAAATCTAAATATTATAATATATTACTAATAATAAAACAATATATACTAATACATAAATCATATAGCCTCAATAAACCTATTATATATAAATATAAATATATCAATTAATGTAGGGATGAACACCATACAGAATGATCTATCCGGTCAGGCATTTCCAGCGTCCCCCTTAACTCACAGACCTGTGCCAAGTAGAGTATTGGAGAAGAAAAACCTAAGTAAAACATATAGCTTCAACAAACTAAATATAAAACTAAAAGTCTATTATCATCAAAAAAGCAATAGAACATGATATCACACACCACCACACTACCCAACATCATTAATATGATAATTTATATAATATAATACTATATATAGGCTATATAGTACATAGAACAGCCTAATAAACCCACCCTACCTAATCAACAACGACCCCCTATTAGTACCATACTAGCTAATACAAACTCATACACACTCTCAGACAAACATATCACAGATAGCCCAAATAACTCTCAAATCAAAAAAACATAGTAAAGGACATATAATAGAACTAATACCGTATAAACCCCGTACCACGTATAATAATATAGCTATATTGAGCTGTGTGATGTGATGGAAAATCAAAAACAAAGCTATGAAAGAGCCGCCCAAAAGCAACGACATCAAAGCAAATAGACAAAGCGTGCCAGAAACTCCTCCCAAAAGCACTACAAGAATGCTCGTGATAGAGTGAACCGATATATGCTGGTGGCTCGACTTGATTGATATGCTATTACCAGGACTGCGAAACGGAATATGTGCAGGAATCCGTATCTTCGCTAAAAGGTATCGCAGGCCATCTAATCGTAATTAAAAAGTTTGATTAACCCTAGACACCATGTCGCTCCTTCACCGCCCATTCAAGGAGTGGTTAAAAATATTCTTCCTCTCAACTTCAACATAACTCTCATGAATTAGAGCATTAAAGAAACAGATAAATGTACTTAAAATGAATATTCAAAATCTGATTATTATAATTATATTTTATTAATTCATATTATCTCATTCCTAATATGAACAAACACAAAGTGACTCTGTTGTTCTCCTATAATATATCTTAATTATTATTACTTTATCTAATAATTCATTTGATCCTACTTCATCGAATTAAAATTTGTAATTCAGTAGTTATGTACAAGTAGGAAGAGTAGCAATAAGATAACGTAGAAGATGCAGTAGTCCGCTCAGAGATACAACTGCGTATCTGCTAGATAATAGTACGTAACAAGTAAGTAGTAAAGAATCAAAAGAACAATGAGCTCACTAGCTCAAGTAACAGTAAATTCATTCCAATCATCTCTCTATAAATGAAAGGGTCTTCGCAACATGTACTCCAAAACACGTACTCCTCAAATAACAATATATTTTATAATAATATCACAATGGGTAAACTAACAAATATATTTAATACTACTTAATAACATATTCCACATCCGATTTATCGTTTATTAAACAATGATATGAATGATATTAGTGCATTAATGGGCAATATTTATGGATATAATAAAAAATAGGAATCCTCATCTTAAGCCCTCCATACTGTATCAGATTTGAATCTATCAAAATTGATCGTTAATAATAACTTCTTGATAAGCAATATTCCCTATACACAGATATATCTAATATCAAATTCTCTATACAAAATTTAGATAATAAACTTTACTTTTGGAAAAAAAATAGAAATAAAAAAAAACTACACTTTATGTTGATTAAAAAAAATTTAAAACGAAACAAAAAAAATAAAAGAAAAACGTCATGAAATTGCAAGTAAGTCATCGAGTGAGAGAAAAATATTCTGACAATTGATTAATTTTTTTTATTTTTTTAAATATATTTTATAAATAGAACACAAAAATTGACTTCCTTTATAGTCGAATAAAAAACGAAAAGAACTCAACTTAAGTTATATTTTAAATGACTTGCCAACAATATAGAAAGAGAAGCAATTAAGAATTTACTTGAATTTGATCTGTTAGAATTTATTAGAAATTTTTAGAATTTATTTATTTTTATGTGTAAATAGAACAAATAAATGAATCCGCCTAAAGTCGACTAAAAAACAATAACTGAAAAAGAACGCGACTTAAATTGTCTTAAATGACTTGCCGACTAAAAATAATAGCTTGAAAAACACTCGACTTAGATTATCTTAAGTGATTTGACGACTCTCAAGAGAGAAAAATCAATTAAGAAATTGCTTGATTTAGAACTGTTCTTTTAGCATTAATTTCTAACATTTTTTAAGAATTTATTTTAAGTCGATTCTATAAATATATAACCGAAAAGAAAATGACTTAAATTATTTCTTAAATTTTTTTTTCTGTGAAATCTTGAAACAAATCGATCTTGGACAATATTATGCTTATTTTAAAAGAGGTTTATTTTTGTTTGTATGTATTTTCATCTTCACTAGAAGGGGCAACACCTAAGAGCAACACACACCCTAAAGAGTATGTGAGGTTGAGCAAACAAGGTGAACATCTAAGGCTATACAGCTCAAAAATTATGTTATGTTTAGGTTGCGTTAGGTTTAGAGTACAGTCAGAAGTTAGGCTTTTGTTAGCGAGATAAAAAGAGTAAAAGATTAATTTTAGAGTTTAGGAGTTAAGAGTAATAAAATATTGAAAAATGTTTATTCTCTCAAAGCTACAGAAAACCTTTTACAACTTTTATAATTTAGGTTACTTCGATGATTTACTTCGAAAATAATAGAAGCGGAAACACAAAAATAACAGCATTATTAGAAACAAAATAATAAAACTAATATAAGATAATACGAATGTAATATATAAATTATAGAGTGTAGGAACCACCCCACTAATCTACAATATGCACAAAGGTATCTTTTACTGAGTATTAAGTATCTTACTACTACCGTCAAAAAACATTGGCTTTTTGATACCATTTTTATAGATTGTAACTACGAACCTCAATGCGAAAAGGTCGATTTTCGATATATTTAAGTATCGAGTATATATTTTATATCTGGACATAACGCCTACATGATATTTCATTTAAGTCTACCTTTAATAGAATACCTGATCTGCAGACCACCTGAATATTAAAGTCGCAAATATATTTACGATATATAAGTTCCGGACTATCTCCTATAACTATATTGTCCAAACTACCTCATTTGAAATAGTTTTTCATAATACTCTTATCAATTATCAACTTAATATAGCGGACATTTATAAGATATTAATGTACATAATCCGAGCAACGTAAAAATTATTTATATATAAGTAACAAAATAAATTCTCTTAGGTTTATCCCTCAAATCTTTACTTAAAAAAAAATATGCATATTCATCGATCATCCAGACATTACACACCACACACTAATCCACGACTAATCTATATAGTGATAATAATAATAGTATCTCTTATCTGTAAGTCCAGATATCCTTGATTATTTTTTGACTTATTGAAAATGTCTCCTGCCCTACAATGAACCCTGATCTATTATGGGAACGAGTAGGATATAAAGTCTATTAGAAAAGTATTTTATTTCATTGAATTTAGTATTTTTAAACAATCGATCAATATCGATATTTTTAAGTAACAAGTATTATACTTCTTATTTTATAGCCCTGACATCTTTGATATTTGTTTTGGTCTTAATTTGAAATAATATATAAAAATAAAAAAGAATGTAAAAAAACAAACAGCACCCACAAACAAAAACCATGTTGAGTTATATATTTCTTGTCCATTATTTTAATAATATTTTTAAGTACTCAGAGTATCATTTACTCTATTATTTTTGTCTTATTGAAAATATGTCTGCAAATTATCTATTTATCGATATTTTTAAGTATCGAGTATCTCTACTCTGGAGGTCAAACATCTTTGATATTTGTTTTTGTCTAACTGAAAATATCCATAGGAAATATCTCTGTCCAATAAATACCAAGGAAATTATAACTTTATTGATGATTAAATTATCCAATATAATCGATTTAATTCTTAAGATATCGAAATAATACCTCTATATCTGAGAAGGTTCGAGATATTTGAATATTTGTTTTTGTTTATTGGTAATAGGATGTGGGTATTTCGATAGGAAAAATTATCGAATATATATATCGATGCTAATTATAAACTATTTTACATAGTGACAATCTCGGTAAAAATATAAATCCACAAATAATACGATATCTCATAATACACAATTAATCGCTAAACGAAAAAAAAAATAACCCTATTCTAGAAATGCGAAACATGATTTTTGATAATTTTACTTTTGTCTTATTGGTAATATCCATAGGAAATATCTCCGTCAATTATCGATATATCGATGCTATTAACTATCAGGCATCTCTACTCTATAGTCGAGACATTTTTAATATTATTTTTTATTGTTTTTGTCACGAAAACTAAATAAGGGTTTTAAGCCCATCCTAAGAACCACATACAGATAATGAAATAAATATTAAATGAGAGCGGAAAAATATAATAAATCCTTCTCATACTCACCTCACATAAAGGTCATCTAAAAAAATTAAACAAAAAATAAACAAATACATAAAAAATAAATCCAAAATGACCATAGTATAATTACCTTATTTTTATCTAACAATACCTAGTTCAATGTAAATACAAACGCTAAGCGCCACCAATAAAACTATAGTAAATTATATATACCTCCAGTATCAAAACTCGCGCCGACTTAGTGTGATCAAATCAATGAGCCAACCGAATAGACCAAGAGCTACTCAAAATTGTTACTACATTTATAAGGTATAAATAATATGGGGAAAACTACTATAAATAATCAATAAAATATATAATAAATATATAATAATAATAATAAATATAATAATACCTAAAATATATAATTCAATAAATAATTCAATATAAATAAACAATAAATAATACAAGATAATCGAACACCATATAGCGCTCCCTCCGGCTTTTCTCCATCCCCTCAAGAAGTTGAGTGACACTTTGAGAGCCATGAACCCACCATGCCACGACTGCTTGACTTCACAAACCAAGTTAAAAATAAGACATAAAACAAACACACACAACAAAACAACACAAAAACAACAACACTACACCACCAGCAAAACAATCAACCAACAACAAGAAAAACACAAAAAACACACACAACCCGACTTAACCATATACACCCAAACCAACCACGGCCAAAACCTACACAACAAATCTCACCGCCTGAATACAAAACAAGCATATTACCAACAACTAAAGCATTTGGCCTTGACCCATCATACTCGCTCTACATCTACTCTTAACATAAATCACTACATCTCTCTATCTCTCACATACTCTCTCTCTCATCTACTCCATACTCTCTCATCATACATCACTCATCTTCTACTCTCTCTCCTCCACAAAATGATAAAGATATCCTTCCACTCCTAAACCTTCACCTATCCATCCTCATCAACGACAGCCGTAATATATATATCAGACTATAATATTAAAAGGAATAAAATAAAACTAATCATTTAATAACAGTACCAATAATATACTACTATTATAATAATACCGATAATAAAAAAATAAAATAAAAAAAAAAAAAAAAAAAAAAATATAGAATATATAAAACCCTCTACTCCATATACCTACCTAAAACTCAATATTATATACTAGTAATAATTTTACACCCACAATTTTGAATAATCTTCGAAGACGATAGATGCTTGATGCGCATGAAGCGACTCTGACACAAATAGCTCTCTCCCTTCCCTCCAGGCCAAAAGAAAACATTGCAGCATTAGCTGACCCGAGATTTGGGGGTGTAAGCATGTGAGAAAAAGACAACTTGTGTGAGACTGTGTGTGTGTGTGTTGTGTGTTGTGTGTGTGTGTGTGTGTTGAGTGTGGAGTGTGTATGTGTGTGTATTGTTATGAGTCTTAGTGACTTTGCTCATATTTATTATAAAGGAATTTATTTCATGAGAGTGTTTATGAGACAACCATAAAATATACGATTTTATAAATATTCTGAGAAATATTGTTATACACTATTATATAATATATATAATATATATATAAATAAGGCATCACACCATCGCATCAAATATATCACAACATCACCATTGTATTATATAATATATATAACAAATAGTATATCACACCATCATAAATATATCACAACATCGCCATTATAATAGGATACTATAGCATAACTATCAAAAAGAAAACACTAATAAGATATATATATATATAAATATCGAGGTAACGGCGAAAGTTCCAATGCACAGTCTAATTATATATTACAGGGCTGATCAGTGCGAAGCCCAGATGAACATCGAAATAGATTATATACTAGTTATGGATGTAAACGAGTTAAAAACAGCGACAACCTACCCCTCTAAACATACTAGTATAAAAACTCGAATATAACTACTCACAATCAAGCACGAACCCTAAACCTAACAATCATCAGATTAAAAGGCGTAAAATAAATAAATAAATACAAAAAGATAATTAATCAATAATAAATACATTAATTAATAATAAGCAAATAAAATAAAAAAGATAATTATTATAATTACAATGTCAATCTATTAAAAGTAATATATATAATTTATGACATGTACAACGGAATAAGAATATATAATATAATAATAATATTAACTATAAATAATTATAAATAACTAAATAATAATATTATAATAAATATTACTTTAATAATAAAATATAAATAATAAATAATATAGTTATCATTAATAATATATAATAACAAGTAAAATAGAATATAAAAATAAAAATATTATAATAAAAAAATAAAAAAATAAAAAATAAATAAATAAAAAAAAAAATAAAAGCTAAAAAAAAAAATAAATAGCAAAACAATAATATTATAAAATGAAATAAAAATTTAGAAAAGCATAAAAAAAATAAAAACAAATAAAAAAACAAAAACAATAATAAAAAATATAAAAGCAAAACAAAAAAACAAAAAATGAAAAAATAATAATAAATAATCTAAAATATTTACAAAAAATGATAAAAATAAAAACAAAATACAAAATAAACTACATAAAACGTTTCAATAAATAGTATTAATATAAATAATTATAAATAAATAATAAATAATTAGCAATTAAAAGCTAATAAATAAGAACTAAAATAAAATAAAATAATAATAAATAAACTAAGAATAATAAGAAAGATAATATCTAAAATTAATTGTAATATATAAAATATATATCATAAATGAAAATATAAGATTATAATATATATATAATAAAAAAAAATATGTCTAATAAAAAAAAATAGATATAACAGTAATATTAAATAAATATAAAATAGAAAAAACAATAAGCATTAAAATAGTGTATAAAACAAGATAAAAGAAATTCAATAAAACATTTCTTAAATTTGATAAGGCAAAATAAAACCTCCCTGCATGGTAGTTATCGAAACCCCGACACCCTCGCTAGTTTTTAAACAGATTGTGTATACCAACCTGACCACGATTGCAGTACTAAAAGGAAATCACCAATCTTACTACTGAAAGATTGCTAATCTTCACAGAAAGTATAAGGACATGTACAGTACTTAGACTGTAGATCTTATGCAAATCATCCTACGCTCACACTCGGGATCAAGGGCCAACACAGGGGTTATGATGATACTAGAGAGCAAATTGTAATTCAGTAACAAATTTAGAAACTGCTAAACACAACCTACACAGTTTGATAAAATACAAATTGTACTCCACTGAATCAAACCCTGTGTAGACCCTTAGACAACCGAATGTGAGCGAGAGGAGGAAGGAAAGAATAAATCTGCCAAATAGGTCCACTGTCTAATAACTTAACATGCCTTATTCTATCTTAGGGAAATGATAGCAATCATATTTAGTAAGAAATAAAAAACGTAAATGGATTTACCCTTTAGCCATCGTTGATACAAGGTGGAACACAACCTGGCTTTACCAACACGACGGTAGCGAGTTCGTAAAACCCAGCAAGTGGAAGGAGGTAATTTCAACATATAATATAATAATATGAAATATATAAATAAATATATAATAATAATTATATATATAAAATACAAATAAATATATAATAAAAATATAATAATATAACATTATAATAATATATAACGCTACCTTACATACACTAATATAAATATATATAAAACACTCTATAATAAAAAAAAAATATACTAATATAATATATAATAATTATATAATATTATATAAAAAGACTACTATAATCAAAAATAACACCTCCTTCCTCACCTTCATTCTCATATATATCCTATACCTCTACTACCTACCCCCCTCAACTCACTACTATACTCCAGTGGCGGCCTCCGTAAACTCCTGAGCTAGGCCAATCCACCAACTACCCCCTTACCTATCCAAAAAAAAATTCTTATAGTAATACCTACCTCCCCCCCATACTCTAATGTAAACAAACATTCAACCCAAGAATTTTGTGTATCAGGTGCCTAATAGATATATTAATAATAAATAACTTTCCAAGTTTTAGGATAATTCTATCCTAATATATAATATAAGATAAAAAAATTATATATAAAAAATAATAAACCATAGCACTAAATATATACATCACATTTATTATATACCAAAGAAGAGTATACAATTTTTCTTGATCTTTTACTTGCAAGCAAAATTTCTGTGTTAATTTTTTCATTGCCAGCGATAATAAATGGAAGAAAACCTCAAGAAAAATAAAATATAATAATGTATAAATTTCACATTTAAATAATATGAGAGTCAATATAAATTTTGCATAGGATATAATAATGTTATATATATTAATATAATATAAATAAAATAATATACTATATATATATATAAATACAAATATATATAATATAAATAAACAATAATATAGTTAATAATATAATAACTATATATACTTATACACACAGATGTAACGAGTAGACATCGCAACATAACTACTATTCCATAACGAACATATCGCCTGATATTAGCACACATTTCTAACGACATTACTTTAATTTCAATTCAGGCAAATACACAACATTTCAGAAAAAAGGAATGGATAGTAATTTTTTTATATGAAACTTAAATCAGAATAAACGATTTACCAAATATTTCGGATTTTAAAATGAGCTAAAAAATGTTCATGTTAAATGGAAGAAACACGGCTCAAGATGAGTAATAAAAATAATATATGAAAAAAGTGGTCTTTAATAGTAGTAGTGCAAACACAACCAATCGTTTCATCCTAGAATAATCATGAGAAAAAAAAAAAAAAAAAAAACCATATTAAACAACTGATCTGAGTCAGAGGCAACCATATATTACCGCCGAGAAAAGAATTGAGTCAGTACCGTTTTTCAGCCGACTCGCAAGAAGTTCTGAGTCAACTACAATACTATAATAAAATGGATTGATGAATTTAAATAAGTAAGATGAAAGAGAATAGAATCAAAAGTTAAGCCATAAAATAATTATAAAATTAAGTTAATAATTATCATAAATTATGTTTTAATATTATTATTATTCTCTTGCTAATTGAGCAATTTTAAATGGAGAGTTATTTTTGAAAACAAAATGACTGATACCTGACTCGTCATGGCCCACATACCAAAGTTGCCTTGCCCCCTATAGAGCAAGTGGTGCCCAAACATATTTAGATTTCTATCCAATAAAACAAGAATAAAAAAAATACAAAAACATCAAACAATACAAAGACACAAAAACAAAAAGGTAGCAGAAAATATAAAAAATTTAAAAATTTAGCGCGCAGCAACACCATTTAGGACGCGACGACCACTACATACATCAATTAAACGTTCAAAATAATATATATATAAATAATATAATATATATTATATAAATACATAAATAATACTCATACTACATACTAACTAACTATACATAAGATAGAACTATTGAATAAACTACTAATAAAAATCATCAATACTATACATATACATAAATATAAATATAAACAATAATACTCATATATATATATATAAATATATATAAACTCAATATAGTAATATAACTATACTATCCATATCTACACCCAATCATAAAACAATCCTATATATCAATACCATATAAATCATATAATATATACCAAATATCTACTGCTCAATATATCTAAAATCAAATAATCGACCAGTAAACAAATCAACACTAACCATTAAACAAATACAATAAATAATAAGAACAATACAATAAACAAACCAAATACTGAAAATATAGTAACTACAATAAATATACCACATCATATAATATCTCACTTAAATATACAAACGTACCTAATAAAATCACAAAACTACCAACTAAAAAATTACACATAATACATACTATAATATAAATCATAACTAGTCTAGTACCGTCAATATAATCATATAACCCCATATACAATACTAAATAATACCCATATACCTAACTAATAATAATAATAATACCCCTTATACACTCAACTATTCTCTCTCGCACAATTTAACCCTATAGTAAACATAAGAAACTATACCAACACCGTACACGAAAATATAATCAAATAATATTAATCCACGGAGAACAATCTATATATACCTCGGGGAAACCTCAAAAAATACAATCAAAAAAACATAAACGCTTTTTGCAAAATGTTGAACAAAAAAGCTAAACAAAAAATGTTGAAATCTAACCGAAAATAACTAACATCATCACAATCATGCCGCTTCCACAACACTAACGACTGAGAGAGCACGGAAAAGTTAAATATGTTCGCATTAATTTTATTTTCTTTAAAACGGACACAAAATACCCCCACGGGCACCACATACCTGTAACAAAGAATGCAAACTGCGAATAGAGACGAGGCATTGTCTTCCGGCAACCTCAAACGGGGCGGACAAGGGGAGACTAAAGTCCCCAGCTATGTCCCCCCGTTACCGCTCGAACCCCCTAAAAAGGACTATAACCAACAGAAAACTCATATAATATATACTCCCTAATTGCCGTCAAATTAAAACAACCACGTAAAAAAAAAACCGCATAGTGGCAACAAATTATTCTATCACAATCAGAACAACAGCAATCTTTCAAGTCATTTACTGAAGCGTCACTGAAGATTTTACTAATAATTACAAAATAGAGTTTTATTAAATAAAATATATATGACATAAAATCACATTTTTTTGATAACTCTATACATGCCGTGAAAAATAGATAAACTTAAACCCCCAAACACTCCGATTAACAATAACCCACCCATCGCTATTGTATCATCCTCCTTAGATGCCTATAGTCTTTCAAGTTACATTGACACTGAAACTTTTCAGGAATAGCATGGCTATATAATATAATATATTCAAAAATAATAATATATAATAATATATATATAATTATATAATTGAATAATATAATTATATATATATAAACCAATAATAAGATAATAAAAAAATAATCTATAAAAAATATAAAACTATAAAAAAATCTAATAAATATAAAAATATAATATAATAATAATAATAAAAATATAATAATATATAATAATAAAATAATAAAATAATAAAATATATATATATATAGTAAATATATACGTGTTCTTCAGGACAACAAGATAGCAGGGACCAATTATTCAATAAGGAAGGGGGCAAAAACAAAAAAACAAAAAGAGAAAGTAAATACACCTCAAGTGTCTACCTTGTCCTATAAAGCAATTCCTTACAAGCAGTTGGGCGCGACACGAAGAACGAGAAAAAGAGAGAGGAAAGAAGATCACCAGTTGCAGAGAAAAATGGAGTGAGAAAGAAAAAGTAAGAGGCCAATACCACAACCGAGTAAAAAATGATAATCTTCCAATATTCACACAATTACTCATGTGAGAGTAAGGCCTCTATTGTTTTACGAGGGCAACGCAGTGGTTGAGGAATATGAGATCAATGTCTCAAGTCACTTAGCTAATGTAATACCTATGAAAAGGAGATTGAGGCAACCAAAATCACCTCGCAGAGAAAAAGCAGGGTCAAACGGAATTAAGGAAAAATATGAGCCAGTTTATTAGTACTCTTAGTCTTAGCCTCAACACTACCCAAGAGGGTGGAACAGAATCCACCCCAAATGTGGATAACAGGTATTCCATACAAGGGCCGGGAAGTAAGACTCTTATATAACTGGCAAGTTAACTTGAGCAAGAATGAAATATACCCGCAATCTTTGAACAGAATAAATCCCGCTTCATTGAGACCCATTTTACGCAAAACCGATTTGATATGAGGTCTCCAAGACAAATTCACTTTTATGTTCAGTCCAATAATAATATTTTATGTTGTACAGGTGAGACATTAGAGCCGTCGAAGTGAATAGGAAAATTGGGAGTGGTTTAGAGAGGGAGATATGAAGAAGTTGAGTTTTTAAAGAGTTGAATTTCATAAGAATGCGTAGCCACTGTAGAACATTCCCGACCACATCGGCAAAGACTTAGAATCGCGAAACTGTAGACGAGACGGCAACTCAGATAGAAACGAGGCGAGCAGTATTTGAAATAAGTGGGCAGGAATGGAGAGTTGACTCAGCAGCATAAGAGTGAAACAGAGTTGGAAGTACAGCTGGAAGCCAAACTTATAAAGAAGGAAAAAAAAAGTCAGATAAAGGTGGAAGATAAAAAAGGACCCTAGGAACATCCACAATTAACCAAAAAGGAGGAAGACGGTCTGCTCCATCAACAAGAGACTGAAATGGAACGATCTGAAAGAAAACTAGACAAGAGGTACAGCAAAGCTAAGGAAGAAATCCAAAGGAGGTAGCTTAGAGAGTAGCGACTTGTCAATACCCCTGTCAGTAAGCCTTTTGATATGTCAAGCGCTAACCAACATAAGGACTCCCCAAAGTCCCTTAATGCAGAAAGACCATAGAATCACTATTGATAATATAATATTATTATATATAATATATATAATATAATATAATATAATATATATATATAAATATATATATATTATATAGTATATATATATAATATATAATATATATATAATATATATAATATATAATAATATATATATAAAATTCCTCTAAAACAATTTAATATTTTAATAAAACGGGATAATCTGAATACCGCGCTAGTCGCGAGCCACTTAGATTTAAGAACGGTACGCGAGCAAACATCGTTTGCCCCGCGGGCTACGGAGTATTTGGGCACCACTCCCTAGAGAATAAGGAAACTAGAATGGGGACTCCGAGAATGAAAAATTTCCACCCGATTTCAAGTATAAAAAAGCATCGAGAAGAAATTGAATGCCGGCACTCTTAAGTTGTAGACTTCGAACAAAAATCATATATATATATATATATATATATATATATATATATATATATATATAATAGTATATATATTATAAATACTATATATAATACATAAATAAAATATTAATAATATTATAATATATATAATATAATATATATATATAGATATATTATATCAATAATAATATATATATTTTATATATAATAGCTATAATAAAATTATATAAATATTATAATATATAATTATACTTAATAAATAAATACGATTATTATATATATACTAATATATATACTATATATAAATATAATATATAATACTATAATAATATATATATATTAATCTATATTAATACATATAATATATATTGCTGATTTTTTAATATTTTTTGGGCTAGCTCACTAAGGCAAGTAAGGCGTTTGCCTACTCTTATTGCACCTACCCCGACAAAAGCCGCCACTGAATAATAATATATATTATATATAATATATATATATATTATATATATATATTATAATACATATAAATAATATATTATATGATTATATAATTAGTATATATATATATAGTATATTATATATATCACTATAATATATATAGTATAATAAATATATATAATATATATATATATATAAATCCTAATGACTTTTTGAGGTTAGCGGTTAATGATCTCGCTATTTCTTTCGTATACAATGTGTTTTATCCATTCAGTACGGTTTTCATTTTCACCTTATTTTTTTATTCGGAGAGTGTTGCTGAAAGTTTCGTCTCCCTTTAAAAAAAATATGAAAAACAATAAAAAATGTTGCTTCCAATTTTGTTCCTGACTTTTTCGGATTTCATTTTAAACTTTTTCTTTTAATTTATTTATTAAGCACGGATAGGGTGCTGAATTCCCTGTACGATTAAAAATTGCCGGTAGCTTTGCAAGCTTAAAAGCTAACTAAAATTTAACGGGATTTTATATATATAGTCCAGTGGTCTAAGGCTCTAAGCAATGAACTTCCAACTCTGAGGTTCATGGTTCAATCCTCGCCTCGAGGTTTCGTCTACGTGGCATTGCTGCTGGCACTGGCACTCATTGGCTAATGCCGCTGACACTTGCCTCCTTCAAAATTCGTTGTCTTGCTGCTATATGTTCAAATGCAAGCCAGCATAGGGCTGGGAACACCTATCACTTGTATGACTCTTCATATGAACGACTATGGTTTCTATAATCTACATTTGGTACCCTTCTCAACAATGGAGATAATTTTACTGCGTTAATATTATATATATATGATATTATAATATATACTACAGATATACACATACAAATATATAAATAATATATACATAATACATATATATAAATATATATAGTTCGAAACTCTCTGAGCTTCGTCCCACTCAGAACTTCAAAGAAGTACATTTGTCGATGGCTTTGCTACAAATGAAGGAATTGATCGCCGGCTCCGCGATAGGCCTGGCCAGCCAGCGCATTTAGCCGTAGGCCCTTGGTTCCCAAGGACCTTTCTCGAGGTCCCACTGACAGCGACGAAATCCTTAACTCGGGGGAGAGATTAATTAGACAGAAGAAGATTATATTATATTATATTAATATAATATTAAACTCTAAATATATATATATATAAGAACTATTATATAGGATATATATAATATAATATATATATATATAATACCATACAGATATATGTGTTATGTAATATATATATATATATATATATATATAATTTTCAGATAACTAATGGCATGGGACAATAAACTTTATTATATCACCATCCTCTCACTGATTTGTTGTGTGTTGTACACGACGAGTGTCGAGGGAAGTACGTGCAACATGAAACATCCTCAGCAACACGTTTGCGAAGCCGATTTCGTAAGTACGAGTTTTATTTTTTAAAAACTAAAAGTTTAATCCCCCACCCCCCCCCAAAACCCCCACCTCAAAAAACAAGGCTGACATAGCCCTATTATGAGGAGGGGGAATTTCTGTAGGTTATTGCTACCCAGGGATCCGGACGGTGAGATCGAACCCGGGCCCTTGCCCTAGCGACTCTGTCGTTCATCCGTTTGAGCCACGGTACGGTAGCCACGAACACTTAGCCACTTTTCCAGAGTTATTTATATATCGTTAGTTCTGTGCCGAAACCACGAATGTGCAAATTTGGGAATTTAAACTACTCACAGGTCGTAGTGGGGTTATAACATTATTGAGAACATTCGTGCTTTCTGCAATGAAAACTTTGAATATCGGAAAAAACGGTAAGCTTTCGCATTCGTGGTTTAGGAATTGTACCGATGATTAAATAATCTAAAATAAAATAAATTGAAATTAAAAATTTAAAAAAGGCGACCAAAAAGTTTTGTTGATGCTCAAATTTAAAAACAAATTAGTTTTTTTATTTTTTATTTTTTTATTTTTTTTTATTGTATTTTTTTATTTTTTTTTTAGTTGTAATTTTTTGTAATTCGTTTCTTACAAAACTGATGCTGATGTACGGCGGGTCTAACTATACATTGTTGCTCATATTAAACATGAATTCTTATATTTAAAAAAATAAATAAATAAAAATTACTATGCAATATTTTATACATGGATTATATATTTGATATGAGAAGCGGGTCTTCAGCGTTTCGCAGACACTAATTCAGCTCCGGCTCCGGCTCCAGCTCCGGCTCATTAATTTCAAAATACTCATTTCGGGCCTTGGCTCTTCATCTGGCTCCGGATACCCTTTATTTTTGCTCGGGTTCCGCAGCTCTCTTCTGATGCCGAAGGTTGATATGATGAATGTCGAACATTTTCGAAAAATGTCATTCATTCTCAATTGGTATTTTTAGAATCTTTGTGGTATTAGGTCTAATTTGGTAAGGCTTAGGCCTTAGATGATCATATTTTAAAAGTTAAAAAAAAAATGCTTGAATGAAGTTTTTTCTACTTCTACAAGTGATCAAGCAGTGATATCGGAAATATGATTGTATTACGAATGAAGTTTCTTGTGTTTCTATTCTGTGATATGTTGGATTTTTAATGTCAATCATTTGCGGATGGGGATCCCAAGGTTTGGTTCCCAAACTGCGGAGGGTGATCTCAATGTTTGGCTCACAAACTGCGGACGGGGATCCCAATTTTTGACTTACAAGCTGTGGATGGAGATCCCAATTTTAAAACAAACTGCGGATGGAGATCCCAAAAATTGGCTCACAAGCTGGGAATGTGGATTCCAATGTTTAACTCACAAACTGCAGATGGTGCTCCAATCTTTTCAATCTTTTACTCACAAGCTGTGAATGGGGATCCCAATGTTTGAATCAATCTGCGGATGGGAATCCCAATGTTTGACTCACAAGCAGTGGATGGGGATCCCAGTTTTTGAATCACAAGCTGCGGATGGGGATCCCGATGTTTAACTCACAAGCTATCAATGGAGATCCCAATGTTTGACACAAATTGCGGATAAAGACCTCACTGTTTGGCTCACAAACTGCGGATGGGGATCTCAATGTTTTGACTCACAAACTGCGGATGGGAATACTAGTGTTTAACTCACAAACTGCTAATGGGGAACCAAATGTTTGACTCCCAAACTGTGTATAGGGATCTCAATTTTTGATTCATAGACTGAGAATGGGAATCCCAATGTTTGACACAAACTGAGGAAAAGTTTGACTCACAAATTGTGGACGGGGATTCCAATGTTTGACTTTCAAATTGCGGATGTGGACGCGGATTTGACCTTAATATCACTATGTTAAATAGTTCCAATCGAATTAACAAACCAGTAGCTGAGGATTGCTTTAAATCACTATACTGACAAACAGATCGACTAGTGAAATAGTCATATCCGCAATAAAATGAGCGGATGTTATACAGAACACATCCTCAAACGCATTCTCATTCATATCCTCATCCCCGCATCCACGAATATCTTAAATATGACACTCGATACATCTTTTATCTCACCATTTGATAATATAATTTATATATCCTTGCATGTGTGTGTGTGTGTGTGTGTGTGTGTGTGTGTGGTGTGTGTGTGTGTGTGTGTGGTGTGGTGCGTGCGTGCGTGTGTAGGTGTATAGGTGTGTGTGTGTGTGTGTGTTTTTTTTTTACTTGGAAACTTGATTAAATGAATAAAAAAAATAAACTCTTCATTTTCGTTTATTTATGCCTTGACATTGTTGAACTAATGTGAAGAATGCATAAAATATTTAACCATTAAATTGGTGACTTGCATTATGTTAAAAAACGTCGAGATATTTTATTCTCATTAACTTTCTTTATTTTTTTCTCAAAAAAACGAAAAAAAAACGAAAAAACAATTGTGAAAACAAACACATTGGAGAGAGAGAGAGTTTGAGAGGAGAGAGAGAGAGAGAGAGAGAGAGAGAGAGAGGGAGAGGGGAGAGGAGAGGAGAGAGAGAGAGAGAGAGGAGAGAGAGAGAGAGAGAGACAGAGGAGAGAGAAGACGAGAGAGAAGAGAGAGAGAGAGAGAGAGAGAGAGAGAGAGAGAGAGTGGAAATATGTGAGAGAGGGGAGGGAGGAGGATGATGCTAAACAAGCTGCCTGAAAAGTGTGTGTGTGTAAGAGAGAGAGAGAGAACGGAGAGAGAGAGATGAGAGAGCAGAGAGAGGAGAGAAGAGAGGAGAGAGAGGACAGAGGGAGAGACAGAGAGAGAGAGGAGAGAGAGAGAGTTTGTGGTTGAATGTGTCAGAGGACTCGGGGGGGTGGGGGAATACGTGAGAGAAGATGGGAGAGAGATGAGGGGAAAGGAGTAAAGGGGA
>JABUQX010098020.1:0-2500 GCA_015478945.1 Trachelipus rathkii | reverse complement strand
AAGTATTTAATTCTGGACCTTTTCATGAGCTCCTATGTTAAGTTTTTCAAAATTTAAATATTTGAAAATTTTGTAATAATAATAATAATAATAATAATAATAATAATAATAATAATAATAATAATAATAATAATAATAATAATAATAATAATAATAATATAATAATAATAATAATAATTAGAATAATTAGAATAATAATTTATTTATTTATTTATTTATAATTATTATTATTATTATTTTTATTATTATTATTATTATTATTATTATTATTATTATTATTATTATTATTATTATTATTATTATTATTATATTATTATTATTATTATTATTATTATTATTATTATTATTAGTTCATGATATTTGATCTAATTTTTGCTACATGGAAATTCTTTCGAATGTCAGGCAGTCAATATATATATATATATATATATATATTAAACATATATTTAACTAATTAAATAATATAAGATATATTTAATAATATATATATATTATATTATATTTAAATTTATAAACTTTGAATATATATATATATACAGTATATATATATATATATATATATATATATATATATATATATATATATATATATATATATATATATATATATATATATATATATATATAATAAAATAATAAATAAAAATTTATTTATAAAAGAATCGGTGACTCTGGGGTCACCAATTCTTGTACTAAACTTAACTAGTTAAGTACTGGGGATATAAGAAAGATTGTCACTTTATATGTTTATTTCTTAAAATTAATCAACTTAAAATTTCACAGTCAATAATAATAATTGTCAATAAATGATTGAGGCTTCACTACGATTTAAGATTCGATAAGGAAATTAGTCATTCAAATAAAGGAACATTGGTTTATAATAAAGAGCTAGCTTTGGAATGGCAGCACTCTCACAATGGTGCTTTCTCCTCGTAACGTGAAACTTTAACACTTATATTATAGTTTAAAATTAGATGATTTTTTTATTTCACACACAATAATAATAGCCCAGTTGATTAACAGTTCAGTATTAGATAATTCGTTAAACCAAAATAAAGAATAATTTTATATAACAATGAGATTATTTAAAGTGTAACACGCTCGCATATGAGTCTATTTTCTTTTAACACTGCCGTAACTGATTATTTATATTATTACATTTAATAATATAATACATAAAAATGCAATATCGGCGATTATTCTATTAATTTTAACAACCGACTTCCATAACGCCGACTATAGCTAAATACAACCTCTTTTCTTATAGCTTCGAGGCACACTGCCTTTACAGTTTGAAAGTTTGAACAAGCTCAGCGTTTAGGCCTAATCCTATAACAAAACTCCGTTAAAAACCTCTCACATAACCATAAACAGAGACGAGTTCGCGTGTACAGGAAGTTTGTGAGTAAGATGCTCACATGATCGCTGTCAAGTGCACACAGTCACTTTACAAATGGTGATCTCGGAGTGGAGAATCGCTTGAGAGAATCATGCGATTCCCTCTTGACCCCTTAATCATAGTGACTCAGGAAAATCAAAAATAGTGTTATTATTATTATTATTATATATATTTTTTTGAGTAATGAATCCATACTTTATAAACAATCGCATCTCCTTAATATATACCATTACAATACCCGCATTTTCATAACTTTGATTATACAATATTATACCACCTTCAATTTATTTAGTTAACCCTTCCACCATAATTTTGATAGCCAGGAAATTGTAAACACTCGTTCATAACCGTAAAGTTTTTTTTTTTTTTTTTTTTTTTTTTTTTTTTTTTTTTTTTTTTTTTTTTTTTTTGACAGGAAGGAATATCATAACATTCTCTCCCACACCAATCACTTACATAGGAAGATGGTTAATACTACTACTACTATTAAGGAAACCTACTCATGCGTCTACTAGCAAGAAGAAAGCATTCTAAATATTTTTTTTTATGGTTACTCGATTCTACCTTTCTCCTTGTTACCATCGCCTCGCCTATTTTATATTATGATAAAAAACCCTTATATTTCTCAAAATCCTAACAGCTTCTTTCCATGTTTTGATTATACACATTGTTTTTAGTTATTCGTAAGACCCTATATGGACCCGAATACCTTTCTTCTAATTTACCCACATTATACTGTTGATTCCTAACTAGTACAAATTTTGCCTTATTGAGATCTTTTGGAACAAATATATGCTTATTTTTGTATACAACTTGAGGTGCCAAAGGCCTTCGCATTAAAGCCACTAATTTCTTCAGGTAGGCACTCTGACTGATTGCGGCATTGAGCGGTTCCTTTTGCAAGAGACCACCTGGGACAGATAAATTCTGGCCGAACATCAAAATGCTGGGCGTTACTCCCTCTTCGTTCATAGGACTGATCCTCAAACAATATAGTGCAAATGGAAGGATCTCAGGCCACTCTAAGCCCTCGCCTTTACTATCGTTTACCATGCATCTCAGGGTTATTATTAGGGCCTGGTTCAATTTTTCACAAATTCC
>JABUQX010098019.1:5000-23079 GCA_015478945.1 Trachelipus rathkii | reverse complement strand
CATAATAGCAATTTATTATTTAGATCTTATATATATATATATATATATATATATATATATATATATATATATATATATATATATATATATATATATATATATATATATATATATATATATATATATATATATATATATATATATATATATATATATATATATATATATATATATTATGAAAAAAGCCAAAAATATGTTAAGCAAATGTTTATGAAAATGAGGAAAACAATTTTCCTGTTCTCAAATGGCAATTTTTTTCTCTTTTACCTTACGGTAGTCCAATACCGACGAAGGCATCGGAAGAAGGGGATAAAGGGGAAACTCTTCTTATGGGGGAAGGAGGGGAGACCCCTTCTTATGGAGGGAAGGAGGGGAGAGCCTTTATCAGGAGGGAAGGAGGGGTATTCTTCTTATGGAGGGAAGGAGGGGAGACCCCTTCTTAATGGAGGGAAGGAGGGGAGAACCTTTATCAGGTCGTGAAGATCGCCAGAAGAACATATGTAGCAATAATGATCACATTAAGGGCGATAACGCCATTGATAGCAGTACCGAAAACATCCTAACAGATTAACACCTGTAGAAGATCGGAGGAACACGTGCTTACAGATGTTGTGGCACTTCCCCTACGTGCCATTCTTCCCCCATTCATAATTATGGTTAAGGGGGAATGGAGTTGGGGCTCATTGAATGCCTGGCACTGCGTAGCACCTGTCAAAGAGTTCCGAAACGGAAGGAAGGTGCCTTAACCTATTATGCTCATTCAAGAGAGAGAGAGAGAGAGAGAGAGAGAGAGAGAGAGAGAGAGAGAGAGAGAGAGAGAGAGAGAGAGAGAGAGAGAGAGAGAGAGAGAGAGAGAGAGAAAACTTACAAACAATAAAGATGAGAAAAATTCATGAAAAACTTAATATATGAAATCAAATTTTAATATTAAGGATCAATGTAGCACACATCCGGGCACATCCGCACACATCCTCATCTGCAACGCAATCCTAACATCCATACGGGCATTGGAAGATCTAACATCCGATATCCCAACTATTTATCGGATCATTTCGGCCTTTGATCGAGCGGGGCGACCTGTGTTTTGAACTTTCCAACTCTACTGGATTCCCTGTCGCCATCTGGCCTTTCCCACAAGAGAGGGGATATATATATATAGATATATATATATATATATATATAAATAGTTATTTATATATAGTTATATACGTTTTATATATATATATATATATATATATATATATATATATATATATATATATATATATATATATATATATATATATATATATATATATATATATATATATATATATATATATATATATATATATATATATATATATATATATATATATATATATATATATATATATATATATATATATATTCAATTACTTTGCGACCAAATTGGGAAACCTGACCTCACTTTATTTTCATGATATGGGCATTACAAAACAGTTCCAAAATCCCAGGTGCGGTGCTGTGCAGCACACAATCCTGCGGTGCGGTTTTAAAAAGATAGATGTTGCTGCGGTGTGTGTCGCGGTGCGGAGCACGATGAGCATTGAAAGATAAAGGTTCGGTGCGGTCCGTGGTGAGCTCACTCTGGCACGGTGCTGTGCGAAAGAAAGAAACACGTAATAAAAACATCGATAAATGAGTTTGAAAAAAATTATGAAGTCTAAAAAATTTCACATTTACAACACGTAAAAGTATTCTTACTGCTACATGCTTCTTTTTGCAATTTTTTTTTTTTTATGTACTCTTAGCTTCCGCCGTAACCCCCGACAAGTGAATGGTGATAAAATAATTATAAATTGCTTCAGCACCATGATAAGCGTATAAAAAATGGTTTAAAAAAGAATGATGTAGCAGTAAAATTAGTTTTACATGTAAATATGAAATTTGGAGACTTCATAACTTTTTTCAGGCTCAGAGAGAAATGTTTGTGTGCCATGCATTTGTATCGTAAGTTCCGATGGATTTTCTTTATTATTTCCATTAATTACAACTTATTTCTGACATTTTCGGTAAGTTTCCTTGAAATCGACGAAAGGCGCTGCTACGATTAATAACGTTTAAAAATATTTTTTTAATTTTGCTACCACTCATGACGTCACGTGTTGCCATGCATTTGTATCTTCAAATTTGTTTTTCTTACAAATATGATATTGAGGACTTCATAACTTTTTCCAGGGTCATTTCTCGAGTTCATTTTTACTTTTACCCCCACCTTTGAAGCTCATTTCAAACACATTATATATATATATATATATAAATATATATATATATATATATATATATATATATATATATATATATATATATATATATATATATATATATATATATATATATATATATATATATATATATATATATATATATATATATATATATATATATATATATATGCCAAACTTACCAAAGCACCCGCATGATATCTCGAAAATATAAAACTAATAGCATATATTGAATCAGCGTGTGAAATTTGTATGGAAATGGATTTTTTTATATGGCTCGAGCCGATGGTGGGACAGAGGGGTACGAAGTCCCAATGTCTTCCCCCGATTGGCCGAGAGACCCCGACTTTGCATCTTTGCGGTTTACCCGGGGTATTCTTTTAGTTAAAAAAAAAAATAAAAAAATAAAAAACAAGTTTCCATTTTCCATACAAATTTTATACGCTGATTCCAAAATATGTTATTAATTTTCTTGTACCTATCGTAGTTTTCGAGATATAAAAAAAAAAAAAAAAAAAAAATTTCCATTTTTTCCAAATTCTCATACGCTGATTCCAAATATGTTATTAGTTCTTATACCTATCGTATTTTTCGAGATGTCATGTGGGTGTTTTTATGTTTCAATATATATATATATATATATATATTAGTAGTTATATATATATATATATATATATATATATATATATATATATATATATATATATATATATATATATATATAGGAACTTTCCTTAAAGGGTAGTTAACCGATATATATCGAACGAAAATGTAATCGATTTTTTCGATTATTTCAAGGCAAAAGTGCGACAAGGTTGCCAATGAGTTTTTTTTTTTTTTTTTACTAAAGGAATACCCAAGATTAAATAGCAAAGATTTAAAGAGTCAGGGTCTTCGGTTTCAGCGGGGACGACGAAATCTCTGCCCCTCTGTCCCTCTCCGTCGGCTCGGAGCCCCTTAAAAATATATATATAAAAATAAAAAATTAACATATAAAATTAACATGATAAAAAGCAACTTGTGGAAACTTTTGCGATCTTTCTATTGGGGTTTTAGCTAACACGTGACACGCTGGGCTGCAAGAGCAGATTTCTGCGATTGTCGATATTATGACATTTGTAACTACCTTTTAAAGGAGAAGTGCCTATATATATATATATATATATATATATATATATATATATATATATATTATATATATATATATATATATATATATATATATATATATATATATATATATATAGCATATATATATATATATATATATATATATATATATATATATATATATATATATATAGATATATATATATATATATATATATATATATATATATATATATATATATAGTTATATATATATATATATATATATATATATATATATATATATATATATATATATATATTTAAATACATATATATATATATATATATATATATATATATATATATATATATATATATTATATATATATATATATATATATATATATATATATATATATATATATATATATATATATATATATATATATATATATATATGACAAGAACTACATTATTCATTGTTGTATGTAAACATTCTTGAAAATTTCGGTTCTTCAAAACATTCTTCGCTTTAAAAGAAGCTGTTTTGCTTATGAATAATTGCTCAGAGAGAGAGAGAGAGAGAGAGAGAGAGAGAGAGAGAGAGAGAGAGAGAGAGAGAGAGAGAGAGAGAGAGAGAGAGAGAGAGAGAGAGAGAGAGAGAGAGAGAGAGAGAGAGAGAGAGATTTTTCTCAATAATCACCCTCGTTGTTGATGCAAAGTGCCTCATGATCTTTATCAATGGGAGAAGAAATTCAGCGCGAAATTCTTGAGTGACTGAGTCATTTCTGGCGACTTTTTGGGAGACTCGAAAACAGAAGTCATTTGTTGACTTCCTCATTGAGCATCAAAGGGATATTGTGTCTGTCCTTTATGCCCAGGGTATTAAAGACGCCTTATTGAGGCATTTTAATGAGCAGTTAATTCTCCCAATGGGTTAAATGACCGCTTTCAAAGCTTATAAGAAAGAATCCTTTTTCTAATTTTAATGTTAGTCACCTTTTAGAAATTGATTGACAAAAATATTTCAATTTCATTACAAGTTATTTTTGGGTCCGTGATTCATTCACTTTGAAATTGCTTCTTGAAATAATCTTTTTGAAGTGATTTCTGTGGCTGACTTCTTTGCAGTTTGGAAGAGATAGAAGTTATAGAACACTAGTAAAGATGATAGAATTTCATTATGATTGAAAGGGATGTTTTAAGCCCACACTACTCAGGACATAATATGCTGGATCCAATCCCCAGGGAATGGGTCCCTGCGGTGCATGACTGCATGTCTGTCAGGTTGGGTCGTATTGAGATGAATCCCCAATTTCGTACTTTTTTCTATTGAATAAAAGCTAACATCTCACGGCATACTGCTTAAACAAAGGAAAATCCCTCTCTAGAAAACTTTCTTCTGGGATTCAAGCTTGGTACCTTCTCATCACGAGCCAGTCACACTATACCGCATTCATACGACTACCCTGCAGGGAGGGGGGGAGGTCTCCTATACATTGATTTCTGTGGGTGGCATCCATCAAACGTGGATTTTGAGACAGGATGAGTTAAACAACTGAGAAAACTAAAAAAAATAATTAATATTGAAGGGATTGCACGTCTTATTCTACCTCTACCGTTTACAACCAAGACGATTCGCCTTCTTTTTTTGGATTCTATCATCCCCATCTTCGTCAGCGTCTTTTTTCTCTTTCTTTTTATTCTTCCTGTCTCTTTATTATAGTTTCTTAATTGTCTCTCTCTCTTGAAAACTTGAAATAAGTCAAGAATCAAATTTACGTTTTCCTCTCTCTCTCTCTCTCTCTCTCTCTCTCTCTCTCTCTCTTCTCTCTCTCTCTCTCTCTCTCTCTCTCTCTCTCTCTCTCTCTCTCTCTCTACAAATAACCCTTCCTCTCCCCCTCCCCTCCCCCGCAGAACGGTTCGAAAGGAAAGGTCGACCCCTTGAGCCTTGCTTCCGGAGGCAAGACGCCAACACTTCAACCTGCTTTCCACGCACTCGCGTGCGGTGTTTGTGTGTGTATTTTCGCGCGCGCGTGTGTGTGTGTGTGATGCTGCCACGCCGAGATTTTCCATTGTGTCCCAAAAGGGAAAAAATCATTTCCGGGAAATCGGAAACCGGATCTTTTACCGGAAGGTTAAAATCCATTCATCTATTCAATAATATAATCTTTTACATCTTTGTATATATAATAATATATATATAATAAATATAATATTCTTTTATTATATATATATATATATATATATTATATAATATATATATATATATATATATATATATATATATATATATTATATATATATATATATATATTATATACAGATATATATATATGCTCTATTTATTATTTTATTATTATTTATATATTATTATTATTATTATTATTTATTATTATTCATTATTGTTTAATTATTCGTTATTATTATTGTATATATTATTATTATTATTATTATTATTATTATATTATTATTATTATTATTATTATTATTATTATTATTATTATTATTATTATTATTATTATTATTATTATTATTATTATTGTAGTATTAAATTATTCAATTACAGTATGTTGCATTATTATCATTCCCTTAAAAGAAAAAAAAATTGTTAAGAAAAGCTTCGTTAATGATTTCGGTCAAAAGAAAGGAAGAAGAGGTGGGCTTAAAAGGACAACCGAAAGACACACTTAAAATATTACACGCGTAATCGTCGCTATTATTATGTCCAAAGTTGAATGGGGAGACTTTTTGATGAATGTTGATGAGAGAGAGAGAGAGAGAGATAGAGGAGAGAGAGAGAGAAGAGAGGTGAGAGGGAGAGAGCAGAGAGAGAGTAGGTCATCTGTTATGGGAGTGGGGGGGGAGGGAGAAGGAATAGTACAACAACGTATATTTGTAGATTAGATTTTTTGTTTTAATACTTTTGCACCGGAAGTTACGCAAAAAAAAATTTTTTTTTCCCCTTGCACCCCAAAAAAAAAAAAAAAAAAAAAAAAAAAAAAAAAAGTTTGCAGTGGACATTTCGTACAGTGTGACGCTATATCGCAGAGAGAGAGAGAGAGAGAGAGAGAGAGAAGCAGAGAGAGATGAGAGAGAGAGAGACGAGAGGAAGAGAGAGAGAGGACCCATTGACATGGTTTGCTTGAGCATACTAATATATATATATTAATATATATATATATTATATATAAATATATATACTATATATCATATATATATATATATATTATATGTATATATACATAATATAGTGTATATATAATAGTATATCATATATATATATATATATATGTGTGTGCTGTGTGTGTGTGTTTGTGTGTGTGTGTGGTGTGTTATGAAACAACCAAAAAGCCCTCGCATGAATATCGTTGAAAGTACGTGGTTGTACAAGAAAAAAATAACATATTATGGGAAAACACGGACAATTATAGTTAAAGAAATCGTCATTTTAATTAAAATAAGTTATAAATAAAAAAAATATAAAGTATACTTTTTATAAAGATGCTACCGAAAGTTGTCTGCGTCAAATTGTATCTTCCGCCACAATTATTTTCTGCTTGAAATAGAAAGGAAAAGCAAAAGTTGCCAGAAAATTCCTTTATCATTTAGTCTCTTCCGCATAAATTTTTTTTTTTAACTAAAAGAATACCCGAGGGCGCACCGATGCAAGGAGTCGGGGTCTCTCGATCTTCCGGGGAACTACGGGCCGGTGGGGGGCGAATTCGTCCCACCTTTGTTCCACTTTGGCTCAATCCCCTAAAAAAAATTATTTTCCGTACAAATCTCATACGATGATTTCTAGTATGTTATTAGTTTTCTTTTACATACCGTAGTTTTCGAGATATCAAGTGAGGGTTTTGGTAGGTTTGGCCCATATATATATATAATAATATTAATATATATATACTATATATAATATATATATATATATTACTATATATATATAATATTATAAAAATCATCACCCCACCTTCTTTCCCCAAGACTGTGGGTAGGTGCTAACATGCACCGGAACAGAAAGTAGTAGAAGAATATGGCGCAAATCGAAAAGAAAGCCAGCCCTACCGCCCCTTTATACCTTTAGTGAGAACTAGTCGCAGTCAAGGAAAAATCCCACCCTTAGAGCTTCACTGGACCTAGACGGACCCTCCACGTATGGCATCTCGCTTCAAATGTTGGAGTTCATTTCCTTGGGCCAGGTGGGCCACAGCCATACCCCTCACAAAAACCCCACCATCCATTCCTATTAGGCCACCTTTTCTTCTCGCCTCTGCCAAACTTACATTTCTTCTCCTCCAGGCATTTCCTTTACTGACTCAATTCACTTTTTCTTCGGGTCTTCAGTCGGTCGCAAAACGCATTTCCCAGGTACCCAGATACTCACCACTGATACCCTCTTAGACAAAACGAATTAAATAATCCATCCTTTCCACAAGTGGACCAGTAAAGAACCATCTTAGCTATCCTTTTATCATTACTTCATTTAATTACCCCTTTTATTTCACACACAATATATAACATACATCTAATATTCGTTCAATTGCTTCATTTATAATCATTATTCCTTAAACAAAATGACATATAATAGAGAATAACTATTCAAAGTACGATATTATAATGTCAAAAATAAAAAGAGAAACCTAATGAATAATATAAGAGAATAGAAAAGTATAAATGTTTTCAGGGCCAATTAAAGAAAAAAAACTAAATAAATGTTAATGTAGAAAAAATTGAACGGAAGCACGAAAAAACTCAAGAAATGACTCAAACCTCGAAAGAAAATCAACATACCATAACGAAATACAATGATAACACTTATGTTCTCCGATAAGCGAACTGTGCTTCCCAAATTAAATTATTGAGTTTTCGATAAGGAGAGATGAGGCGCTCCAAGTACCGTAGTCTTGATGAGGTTAGAATTACTGTATTGATTCAATATTAGCATCTTTATTATCGTAAGTTCAGGTAGGTTTAGATCTGAATTAGCGCTCCTCTAGTTTCTATAAGAAATAAACCAAATGTACTATTATAGCTATTAAAATAAATATGTTAGGAGAATATGTAGGCGTTAGAGCGGTATAAACTTATGTTACGCAAGGTTAATTTAAGATTAGGATATAATGAGAACATTTGCTAATGTTCCAAGACATGACATAATCATAGTTCAACTAACTGTATAAGTATCTTTGATTAGGTACGTAGGACACTTTGTATAATGAGATGATTTATTCAATATAGTAAATTAGTAAGTTTTAGATACAGTTGATAGACCAGAAAAGAATAAATGAACTCGAAAAGATTGATCAGAGCAGAAATAATGTTATGATGTAAACATGTTAAGTTTACTTGTATATTAGAAGAAAATGTAGATTTAATGAAACGAGTAATATGAGATATGATCAATAGAGAGATGGAAATATTATGAGATAAAAGAAGGAAAATAAAAAAATAATAAAAAAGAAAAAAAAAAAAAAAAAAAAAAAAACCCATGAAGTAAATGATAAATTGAACGGTAATAGATTTAGGATCGAGAACTGAGAAAACATATAGCAATATTACAATATGTATCCTATTAAATTATAATAGATACAATGATAGGAAATAATAAAAAAAAAAAATAATAATAGTGTACAGGTTTAAATAATAAGAAAACTAATAGGTTAAGTTAAACTTGTTATGTATAACTCTCGAATATAAGATAATAATATAGTAGAGAGATAATTAAGTATGACAAGAAGATTGAAGATTAGATACTTGAATAATAATGGTAAGAGATACAGATTTAGATAGTACAAAGAAGAGCCAGCTATAATATTTATCAGATTAAAATTTAAGAGATAAAAGCACAATAGCAATTACACACTACAACTGATCTTAGTTTAGTATGTTAGAAAGGTTACGTAATGTTAAATTTTGTCAAGTTTTGTTAGATATTACTATATTAATAACTACTGATATATTGGAAAAGTATGGTTTAGTTTAGTTTTTGTTGGGTAATGTTAGGTTAGGTACAAGTTTAGGAAAGAGAAAAACAATAGAGAATTTAATAAGCTGAAAAACACATCTATGCGGTGTGGGCAAATTTTTCCACTCAGTTTGTTCTAAATTCAAAATCATCCTATCTAAAAAAAACTATTATGAAAGTATTAAAATGAAAACCATATTTTTAAAGTTTCTTCGTTAAAGTATAGGTTAGAGTGATACAATGAATAAGTGTTTGTTAGTATAACTTTTTGTTTTTATATTAGTATAAAACAAGAGGTTTATTTTAAGTACTTTTATGTTTTATAAGATTTTATACAGTCTAACATATGAAATACTTTTTTAGTTAACGATTGAATGAAAAATAATATCTCGATCAGATTTCGAAAGCATGAAACAATAATAACAATAAATCTTAAAATTGACACATACTTACAAAAACTATAGATTTTTACAAACTCTTGCTTTCTTGAAATAACAAATGCTTAAGAAAACCGGAGCGGCGACAAACTCGGATAGGCGTTAGAGAATAGTATCACATGTGAACTTATAATAAACTGGCGCATAAAAAGGCAGTGATCGTGAACACTCGTCCCAGGTAAGAAAAATAGTTCTGGGGTGTAGGAATAGGGTCAATTGAAGTTATGTAAGAGAAAAAGTCTAGAAAAAGAGATAAGATAAATCGACGGCAAGTGCTTTAATGAGCCCCGGGCGGAAATGGAGACTAGTGTGTTACAAATTAGAGGCAAAAACTGCTTAACGCTACATACGTGAAGCTTTAATCATCTTCTATATACAATTATGTGCGCGCGTTATAGACGTGAATGGAGATGACCAAAGTGTGTTGGATAGATATTTAAAGGATGTTTGAATATATGAAAGAAGGGTAAGGCTGCCTCAATCCTGAAAACCTGATGTTGACAAATAACAAAAGACTGTCTAAATACGTGAAGAGTATATAAAAGTCAAGAAAATAAAGCAGATAAGATAGTTAATATGGAGATAGAGATTATTTAGAGTAGAGGTTATCACTCATGCTTACAAAGAAACCATTCAGTATATTGCTATGAAGCTCTAGTAAAAAAGATAACCATGATATCTATAGTAATTATAAAGAGCTCTTAAATATATCAATAATCGTATTGGTGTTTTGGCATATAGTATGAACGGCGGAGTATAACCACAGAGTAGAGAATAGCGCATGGGCTCTTACGGTGTGAATTACGGGAGGAGGTAACCTCGTGGCAAAAAAAGCAGATTGTTGGATAAGCTTAAAACCGATAAGTCGGAAGTCCTAACCAGAGGGAGAAACAAGAAAAATATTGTGGCGTACGCTCTGCGCTGAACTGACTCTGTCTATAGACCAATCAAGTAGGGAAAACCTATAGTGTACCTTAATTAACAAATTAATATACGTTTGATTAGTTATTTCATTAAAAATATCTTAAGTTTATTTATTTGTAATAAAAACAATTAAAAATAATTATTAATAATAACTATATAAAATTAAATAATATATTTTAAAAATAAATGAATTTTTAAAATTAATAAAGTTAAATAATTTTTCTAAAAAAGAATATATAAATATTATATATATTATTAATTGAAATAAAATAAATATGTTTTAAATACGTATTTATATTAACTTGAAAAAGGAAATTGTTATAATTGTTATTATTAAATATTTATTGAGAAAAGGAAAGAAAATCCAATGTATTCAATTATCACAAGTTTTACTTATACTGTTATTTTATAGTTATATATTATTATTATATGTAGTTAGTATAAATGAGAATAAATGATCGTATATGTATCTAAATATGTTACAGTCATAATTAAGGAATAATATAAGAGTTAGTTATATATTATAAGTTAAGTAGTAGTATTTATATACTGAGTATTAGTAATTATATATTATATTATTTAATTAATTTATTATTATTATTAATAAAGCCTCTTATGGTGAATTAAAGCCCTATAAATTCGTTATAATAATAATATTTTTTTTACACCTGACTCATTAGGTAAAATGAATACTAAGGAGTAAGTTACAAGGGCAATATAGACTACAGTTCGACCCTCGACCGTAATCAGTATAAATTAGCAGAAAAGTAACATAAAAAAATGAATTATATTTCTAATTATAAAAAATTAGATATTGTAATTTACTATAAATATATATATATACATTAAAGAACTCATATAAATAACTTATGATATAATATAATAAAAAAATAATGATCGAAGCTGACAAACGATTAAGTTAAAAAAAATAAAAAATAAAAAAAAGATAAAAATAAAATTAAAATTATATAAACATTGGCATTACAAGTAAGAAAGACACAACCATAGATAGAAAACAAAAATAGAAATCAGAAGACAAACAAAAAACTTCTTTTATTTCACATTTCTAAAAACAAGGTGAATCTATCATAGATATGTTAAAGATATAAATATAATAAATCGAGGAAATAATGCACTCGAGTGGAGTACCTATATCTGCAAGCGATCTACCTAAAAAATTTTCACCTCCTTCCTTAGAAAGCGTGGAAACGTCCGCTCAGTGCACATACTGATAATACACTCCTCCGTACTTGCGGAGCACAGCCAAGATACACCTAAAAAGTACTCAATACCCATAGAAAAAGTATCAAATATAAATACATTATCGATCTATAAGATAATACATGATAAAATAGAATTCAAACCATCACATACACAAACTCGAATAAAAAATAATTAATAATAATATAAATATAATAATAAATATTAAAATATATAATAAAATATAATAATTAAATTAATAATAATATATAATAAAAATTAATTAAATAAATAATAAAATTAATTATAAATATAATAATAATAATAATAATTAATAAAATAATTAAATAAAAATAATAAATAAATTAATTATATAAAGAATAAATATGATTAATGAAAAATAATAAATATAATATATATATATAATATGAGATATATATATAGATAATATATAATATAAATATAAATATAAAAAATAGATATAGAATATATATATATATAATATATATTAATAATATATATAATGATATATATATATATATATAACTTAATTCAATCACGTCAAGTATTACTGACTGTCTGTTACCTCCGACAAAGATCTATCGATCTGAGTGCGAGGTCATGGCGTAGAAGAGCATCTTGCGTTCAACCAGCTAGTACTCACTTCACACAATTAAACGTGATTATAACAACGACGGCCAATTAGTCAGAAACGAAGAAACCAAAAGTTGAGGTCTTTGAATAAAACAATTTTCTGTCAAGGGATTTCGTTTTAATTATATAATTACTTAATAATAAATAAAAATTCATTTCATTAATTAATAATTTATAATTTATGGGTACTATACATATATTGCCTCTAAAAAGTAAAATATCACTCAATGATACGACCAGATTTTCACTATTTATATAATATATAAAATCAAAGATTCATTACAATATATATGTCTCAAGTTGAAAAGGTGTTAGAAATAGCAAAAAAACAATAAAGGCCTAGACAGACATAGTATGATATGATTATATAATTATAATGGAGAGAGAAGATATAATGAAACTATATGTGATGGTTATTAAGTAAAAGTAGTTATATATATAATATATATATAATAATATAATATATATATATATAAGTAAATATATATATATAAATATATATAATAAGTTAATTATATAAGTATTATTATAATATATAGATGTATATATAGGTATATAAGTATTAGATAAACCTAAAGAATCTTTCTGACCTCAATCAGTAATTTAACTTGAAATATCTGAGGAACCCATTTCGGAATAAACGAGATTTGTTAACAAGTAGCTATATTCAAATTATGAGAGCGATCATATTGGAACGCTTCATGAAGGGAAAAAATATATGGACAAAAGCACCTAATAAAAATTACCTTTAAAGAATCCTATTAGTTACCCCCAAAAAATTCAGTACAAATCTATCCTCTAACACCTCATCAATTAGACTCTCATCTAGTTTAGGGATATTCTCTGTTAATTTAGGTATAAGGTAGCATATATACATAATAATATATACTGCTATATTATACCTATAATCTATAAGTTTTCTGAAAGAACTAGTGTATATATATTATATATATAGTATTATATAACTATATATATATAGTATATACGAATAAAATATATATCATATTACTAAAGTAATCCAATAGTACGGATACTATTGTAAATATACACTGCAATGTAGAGGCATATCGAGCTTCGACGACACGAGTAACAGTAGGGGGAACAGTTTTCCATACCCCCTAATGGAGAGGTCATGAGTGAGGAAAGGAACACCCGTGCGTATACCCTTGGGGTAATCTTTATTTGAAAAAAAGAAAAAGAATCTATATACAAGAATAAAGGAAAAATTTGTAATTCAGATTTTTTATATCTCTTATACTTTTGACAATTTCGAATTTTTTTAAAAGAGGTGATACAGATAGAAACGAATAGTTATAAATCTATCTATTAAAAAAAAAAAAAAAAAAAGAAAAAAAAAAATAAAAAAAAAAAGAAAAACCAGATATAAGAGTGCAGATCGTTCCCAGAAAAATAGAGCAATGAACACATGTCGGACTTTGAACCATTGAATTTGTCTTTTCTCTTATTAATTCACAATTTTTTCTGACTTATTCTTATGATTACTCTCTATTATATATAGTATAAATAAATAACCCTGGTCTCCTTGTAAAATACGCTTAAAAAGGCATATAATATCTTGGTTCATTTAACAAAACTGCAATTTCGATACTTAAAGGAAACGGAAATCCTTACTCAAACAAGAATATTCAGCCTAAAATTGTAAAAAGACGTTAAATCAACTGTGTATATCAGACTTAAAATGGTATAAATATTATCAAAATTTCCATACGCATCGTAAAGTAGCACCTACAAATAGTTTTCTATATTTTCGAACTATAACTTCAAAACACTATTTCCCTATAATTTTACTTTACTTTTTATATTTACTTTCATTTATAATAAATTAAAATTTAAAAATTTACTTTAGATAAAAAGATCAATAGCTATACTTTCTCCAAAATATATATATGTAAATACGAACAGCCATAAATTTTTAGACTCTGATCCGTGAAGTCGAGATATTTTGTGTTCCTATTTTTGTAAACAATATGAAATTTTAAAAAGATTTATTCGAACTTTGTGAAAATGATTTTTTACAGTTTTATTAAATTTGTCCCAACATTTCCGTTTGATAGTAGATAAAAAGGTTTGTGAAATAGATGTGAGAAAAGCTCGTATAAATATACGGAAAATAAGAGAGATTGTAAAGTCTTATTTTTATAATTGTAAACTATCTACCGCATATATGGGCGTGTTATATATTGTGGCAAAGTAATAACTTTATTCACTAAAGATTGAGAGATTTGGCAAATTCCTGGAAGCTATAGCAATTAATTATCCATAAGTCGTGAAGTGCAGGTTATACTCCTCACTAAAAATAATATTAATTTTTAACTTAATTAAAGGACAAACTATCATAGGTTGAGACGATCTAGGAATAGCATCGCAACCGACAAGTCCATCTAGGTTAGGGTCTTAGGTCTTTACTTGGGCCAACGGTGGGACACTCCACTCTATGTTGGTGCTTGAGGGTAAATTACTCCCGAAAAGCAAGGCAACGACGATTGACGCGTCTTGATAGGTTCGTAGCTCGTATACGCATATGTGCTTTAAGTCGTATTGTTATCATAAAAGTTTGTTAAGTTGACGACAAGCAGGATAATTACCTCGTATAAGCTAATATGGTATAACTATAAATATGAACTAAGCGTACATAGTGAGAATGACGGAATAATATATATAATAGTTGAGGAAGAAAAGGTATAGATAGCTTATCTCATATATAATTAGGTATAAATGTATAACAATAGGTATCATAATGCTATATAGTAACATACCTACTCATAAATATAGCATATAATATATATATATATAATATATATTATTTATTTTAATATTATTTATTCTTTTACATTACACTTATTTCCCCGCCTTTGAGCGAGAAAAAATGGGGTAACAAAAAAAAGGAGGCACCAGGAAAAAAGGAGGTGAGTGTACGTAATCAGCCTCTTCGCATGGTCACACTTCCTCTCATCTCGCCTCACCCACCTCCTCCACCCCACTCTATCTCTCGCAAACACCCTACACCCTCTTCTTCCCTCATCCCTCCCTCCTTCCAGCATACTCGTTTTAATTACGCGATCCCGTCACCTTACCTTCTTGGTCTCCCACCTTCCTCTGAAACCTTACCATTATCCCTCCGCCGTCCCAATGAGGCTCTGCCTAACCACTCCTGTTCCTCCATTCTCACTAGATGACCATACCATCTTAACATTCCCTTCTCCGCTCTTCCCACCAACCCATTCTTCCAATCACATCTGCTCACACTCACCACCCTTATTCCTAATCCTCTCCCTTCTTCTAACCCCACAAAAACCGCTCTCCAGATCCCCGCTGTGCATCTCAAATATACTATGAATGTTTAGGTACTTTGCAGTCTGATTATTTCACCCTGCATTACAACACGTGCGTACGACATAATCTTCTCGACAAAACATTACTGCCACTACTACTTGTTGTGCGTGTGATTCAAATCCCCATTTCCATAATTACATCTTCAGACACTCACAACGCTGACTTCATTCCTTTCTCCTAACTCGTAGTGTTCTATACATCCTCCTTCATACCCTCCTTACACAAAGTCCAGTACGCCTAAATATATCTAATAATCTTTACTATCGTACAAAAATACCTCACCCACGCCTTACATACATAACCTCTGACCCACTACCATCCCATGCCTCTACTTATACCATGCCTCACATCAAAACACGTGAGACACGTAACACTATTACTCTTACTGATGGATATAATTGTGTGAAGCCCCTATTTGTACCACACTATATCTCTCAAACTACCCTGCACCAAAATACCTCACCCTTCCGCGGTCTTTCGCCACAGAGTGGCAAGATAATCATCCGAGCAAACAGTATGATCAATGTTCACTGTGCGCCTATACTATAAATTTCCACAAGTTCATCAATTCCACCTCCCCTCCCCTCCCTTCACCATTCCTCTGCAAAAGACACTCTCCAATAAACGAAAAAATGTTAATGAGCCACGGTCGAACTAATTACGGAAACACACTGAGCGACTCAATTTACACATTAAGTTATTCATATCATAAGGGGCTTATGGGCTTAGGGGCTTAATAGATACAGTCTTACATATGCCATAAAAAATGTCATTATTTTTGTAACATCACTTTAGTCAACTAATTATGCACGCAACCACAAATCATCAATATATATGCGTCAGCGAAAACAACCCGCCACATATGAATTCCCCCCTCATGTACACAAGGTACATAATCGATAATATGACTTATACATCGATAATCATAAGAAAACTACACCATACACTTTCCCTTCCTCTCTATACTTTCTCCACACCATTAAGAGCGTAGATCATTAAGAGTGAGTAATGAGCACTATGGAGTATAAGCTCAACAACACTCATATATCGACCCAAACACATAAAAATCCATCCATGTGTATACTGTGTCACACACAATGTACATCCCCTCCGTATGAAGACCACATAGCACTCTCACAATCGAAATTAAATAGGGATCTGCGATATACACAAATTTCCCATACGCGACCACTTAAAAAGTCAGATGTAATATATGCCGTCGAGAATTATAAATATTGCCGATTACCTAATTCCAGACGCGCGCCGATAATACCCCTAAGTAGATACAAAGGAACCAATGAACACCTAGTCGCTCCCAATCCGTTAAAGAATACGCTACAACAAACTCAATAGCCAAACATAGTATTAAAATAATAAGAGCACAATAATGTGCAATTTAGCACCCCGAGTAAAGGATTTAACTCCTGCTAATCATGAGCAGCAGTCACGAATTACATAAACTAGCCATCCGAAACAATGCGAGTAAAAACATATCCACATTTTTATCCTTTATTCAAGGCCCTTTAATAATTCACAGCGACATTTGTGTAGAATATTCATACATAGCTCATCAAACTCACTCTCAAACACAATCATAATATCGAAAAGTACCACAGCGTCACCTATGATGTGAGCAAAATCATTCCTCCAATGCTCCCCACCATCTTATACATTATACAAAATAAGAATCCAACTAAATGACATCACTGCGCAACACATTCATTTCACTATGACCCTTTCCTTCTGGTAATAACCTCCAATGTTCAAAATAACTCCAAAATATCTACCTGCGCTTAATCCGGTCCCTAACGCGCAAAACCACCGTCCTTCTTCTTCCTTTTTTTATTTACTTCTTTCGTCAGATTACATAACTTATACATACCCCGATTACAACATTCCGTCTTACTATTTACATACACACTATACTCATTTATGTTGTCGTCATTATCTTCGGTCTCTCCATCCGCACCTTCTTTGAGTTCCACTCTAATACATTATCTAATATACCTACGCAGATCATTTACCTACTCTACCTTACATATTAGCTCAACCAATTTCACATAAATTCCTCCTTTTTCTCTTATCAACCAACGCTCATCTTACACACTCCTTCAATCCACATTTAAATTACATTATCACGTCCCTTATATCTCTTCTGGCTTGCACCCACCACTTATTTTTACTCCACATACACCTTACTAGCC